>JAYXIM010057511.1:0-72703 GCA_037575425.1 Anastrepha fraterculus | reverse complement strand
GAAATTTTCATATTAAGTTTTTGTAGAACTCGTAAAAACGTTTAAACCGTTGAGTTGAGTTGATTTTCAATCAACATACTTTCTAAAGAAGTGTCACAATTTTCTGTACTTTTTCCGTACTTGATTGTGGTGGTCACTATATACATTAAGATGTACGGTGAGTGCCGATCAAAAACTTGCAATTAAACTTTCATTCCTTAATTTCCATTTCCTATTTTTTACACTAAATAAATTGCGCGCTAAAATAAATGAAGCTAAAAATGTTTTCCAGTTCGCCCAAGCATTTCAACTTTTATTATATTTCGTCCAAACTACGGTTTGTTCCACCCGATAAAAAATTGATTGCTAAAAAGATTTGATTTGCGAACACAATAACGTACAAAATAAAAATGAAATAATTTTGGTTTACTTCGAAAAGAGAAAGCAACTCTTTAATTTTAATACAATAGTATAATAATAACATTTTTTATTTTATTTTTGCGGTGCATAAATAGACAAATTTGGCGTTCCAACTCTCGAACATAACGTACGGTTGACCGCGGAAAAGCAAGCATCCTCTAAATTTCAACTCCACAAACTCGGACATGTTTGCCCTTAAGTTTCGTTTACGGTGAGCCGAACAGGAAATTGAAGACGTTCAAATTACCGAATGGCATGTCCGTTGATATAATTGCAATTGCTTTGAAAACTCACGTGCTGATGAATCATTTTTGAAGACGCACACGCATATTGGTCGTCAACGAAAGTTTTGTACGTGCTCACAAAATGAACTTTCAAACATGCGCTTTACTCTCATTTGCTGGTGTTGATCTCAGAATACCAGACAACGTTTGCAACCGCCAAACAGCTCTTGACATCGTTCAAATCTTGCACGTGTCGACTTAGCAATTTCCAAAAATTGTGTATGGGTCATTGACTTCGTCCCATAAAATAATCGATGTTTGTCGCAAGATCTTAGCCATTCCAGAATCCCCTGAAATATTGCATGTTGGTTGCGTATTCAATTGCGCTTGCATGTTCAATGGTAATTTCAAGGCGTGAATGTGGCACGCCATCAAGTAATACGTAGTATTGCAATGCGGAGCATCAATGCGATTTTTCATTCCGACCGAATTGTTGCCAACATCACCGAATAGAAAGGGTTTTTCTTATGTGCCGCTAGGGTGCATCTGCGGGGCCAGCAATCTCACTGTCAGTGTTGTTATTGACAGCTAGTATCACTTTGTATTTAATATATGCATCTTTTTTGTTGATCATTTAACTGTGGAGTATGAACGACACGCAATGTCACGATATCACTATTAAATGGCGTTGCAATTCTCGTTCTTTAAATAAGCATTAGGGCAATTAGATTGACTCAACCAAATCGTCAAATGCATGATTTATTTGAACGAGAATTGCAACGCGAACAGCAATTTGATCGTGATGAATTGCGTGCGTTCGTACAAACGTATACTCCACAGTTAAATGATCAACAAAAAGATGCATATGACAAAGTGATGCAAGCTGTCAATAACAACACTGGTGGATTGTATTTTTTGGATGCACCTAGCGGCACTGGAAAAACATTTTTGATTTCATTGATATTGGCAACGATTCGGTCGGAATGAAAAATCGCATTGGCACTTGCTTCTTCCGGTATTGCAGCTACATTACTTGATGGCGGCCACACAGCACATTCCGCCTTGAAATTACCATTGAACATGCAAGCAATTGAAACACCAACATGCAATATTTCAAGGAGTTCTGGAATGGCTAAAGTCTTGCAACAAACATCAATTATTTTATGGGACGAATGTCCAATGACCCATACACAATTTTTGGAAGCCTTAAGTCGAACATTGCAAGATTTGAGACAGAGTCAAGAGCTGTTTGGCGGTGCAAACGTTGTCTGTTATTCTGAGATCAACACCAGCAAATGAAATTAAAGCATGTTTGAAAAGTTCATTTTTGTGAGCACACGTACAAAGGCTTTCGTTGACGACCAATATGCGTGTGCGTCTTCAAAATGATTCATCAGCACGTGAGTTTTCAAAGCAATTGCAATTAATATCAACGGACATGCCATTCGAATTTAAACGTCTTCAATTTCCTGTTCGGCTACCGTAAACAAAGCCCAAGGGCAAACGCTCCAGGTTTGTGGAGTTAATTTAGAGGATGCTTGCTTTTTCCACGGTCAACTGTACGTTGCATGTTCGAGAGTTGGAACGCCAAAAAATTTGTTTATTTATGCACCACAAAATAAAATAAAAAATGTTGTGTATACAATTGTATTAAATTAAAAGTTGCTTTTCTTTTTCCGAAATAAAAATTATTTTATTTTATTTTGTACGTTATTGTGTTCACAAATCAAATCTTTTTAGCAATCAATTTTTTATCGAATTGCAAATCATTTTGGACGAAAATATAATAAAAAATTGAATGCTCCAGGAGGAACTGGAAAAACATTTTTAACTTTATTTATTTTAGCATAATTTATTTAGTGTAAAAAATAGAAATGGAAATTAAGGAATGAAAGTTTAATTACAAGTTTTGATCGGCACTTTCACCTTACATGTATGTATATAGGTGACCACCACAATCAAATTTTAAAAAAGTACAGAAAAGGCTATTGTGACTTCTTTAGAAAGTATGTTGAATGAAAAAAATCAACTAATTCAACGGTTTAAACATTTTACGAGTTCTATAAAGAAAACTTAATATGAAAAATTTCTTGCGATATAAAAACATTTTATGTATGGTGGTGCGAAGCCCACTGGGTAATGCGTGAATGAATTGCAAACAATGTTCCATCAACACAATGAATTGGTGAAATTGTTCAAAGTTCCACTCGATCTGATGCCCACCGATGACCACAAAATAATAATAAAAGCCGATAAAACACCAATTGGGGAGCACGCCAGACGATTCAATATAAAAAAACATTTTATGTATGGTGGTGCGAAGCCCACTGGGGAATGCTAGTATATTTATAAATTCTTATACTTGAATAAAAAAAATTAAATTAAAAATACTTCATATGTAAATAATTAACTTAAAATTAACTTGAGTATCTGGAAATGCAGGGAAAAATTAGAAATCAACATAAACATGTCGCATAACTATTTTAATTTATACCTACTTTACTATCAAAAATAATCGTGCATTTCCCAAGCAGCGTTCGGATGTTTGTCATCGTTGTTATCTTCCGTTTGATTGAAAACCAACACATAACTTAGAACTTTCTTCCACAAAAGAAGAAAACGAATGAAGCAACTGTCAAAAATTGCTTTAAGATAAGAAATACGAATAAGAAGAGCAAAGCGTGTCGCCGAGTACGGGAGACAAAATCCCTTCTCTCTTCCCCGACCGTCCTTCGCCCTTGAACAAAATGTTTCCCTTCCAGATGTCTCCTCGTGTAAATCGGGTCTTTGAAAGATTCCCCAATGACCTTTAAGCTACATTTTGTTCCTCCATTTTTTCTGAACAAAGTCATGCTGCAATCAAAACACGATTGCATTGACTGGGAAAGTCCAATATATCCATGTCCTTAGCTAATTAGTCTTTTTGATCATAGTCTTATTAGTTAAATACAAATTTTCGGGCGAACAAAGTAAACAATTTTATAACACGAGGCTCCTCCTTTATTTTTTATTGAGAATAATTACCTCAATTATCTAAGTAAAAGTAAAACCAAATTGTACAATGTATTCTACATTTTTCTATAAAGTGTGCGGACCCCTTTTATAGTAAATCTACCACTTTTTTTTCTAAATTGTATTTCTACCGTATCTACCACCATATGTTTAAAGTCTACCACATTTTACGATTTCTTATATTTTCTATAATTAGTAATAGACATGAGTATTTTTTTAAATACGATTTTTCTACTCTTATTCTACTTTCTAAAAGTGAAAACCTCACCGGTCGCGGGGTTATAGTTTTTAAGTTATTTGATTTCAAAATTTGTAAAATGTACCAAGAATTCTCCTATTTTGGTTATTTCAACAACCAGAAGTGCTGCCAGACATCTTATAAATAAACAATATAAAACATTTTAGAAAGTAATAAATGAATAAAAATACAAAACTTTCTAGTATATTTCTATATTATATGCGGCCAAAAGTTTTCAATCAATGTTCTGTAAGAAGCTCCTGAAATCGATTCCGGCGTTTCATCCTCATTTTCGAAGAAATATGGACCGATAACTCTAGTGGCGATAACACCGCACCAAACAGTACATTTAGATGGGTGCAACTGATGTTGGTGTGTTGTCCTTGGATTTTCGGAGCCCCACAATCTACAGTTTTGTTTGTTGACATAACCATTTAAATGGAAATGCGCTTCATCCAACATATGCCGATATTTACGCTGCGTTAAACAATTGATCATTGACAAGAATAGAATTTTAACGCGTTGTGTTGTACTGTAGGGTTCCATAATAAATTTCCAACAATTCAATTATAACTTACAAACAGAGAAAAATAAATATGTCAAAAAATAAAAAAAGTGATTTGTGCTTAACAATAGTAGGTCTTATTTGGCCCACCCTGTATATATATCTATATATATGTATATAAAGGGTTTTTCAATTCGCGCGGGCCGATTTTGGCGCCCAGTTGCAGTCATTTTGTTTTGGTGACATCTGTCAAATCTTTTGTTTATTATTCAGTTGTTTATGCCAAATCATCATGGCAAGTTATACGATTAAACAGCACGTTCAAATGATAAAACTTTATTATCAAAATGAGTGTTCATTAACGCAAACGTTGCGCGCATTGCGCCCAATTTCTTATGGCCCATATTGAACCATATGGACCTAGACGATATGTTGTTCCAGCAGGACGGCGCTACGTGCCACCCAGCAAATGCCATTTTATTCCATTTCAACATCTACCCGCCCTTATTGAAAACCCCTTTATATATATATATATATATATATATATATATATATATATATGCCTGGACGGGCTTACATATGGAAATTTTTCCCATAGTTTTAATAATTATAAAAATAAATTTGATAAGTGCACTTATTGTATCAAAATTTGGTGAAGGTAAAGGACAATTTTATTAACAAATAACTTAAACTATTATTAACTGAATAGTGTTGGTGGTAGTTTTAGCAAAATAAGCACTAAATCAACATCTCCTGTGAGTTTCGTTGGAAAATTCGTAATATTTCTCTCAAAACAAGTGACGGTTCATCGTATGGAGTCCTATCCTAAATGTCAATGTTTTTCGACATTCTTATGAAACAATGAAATTTTAATTTTGTTTCTCGTTTACATTGGTAAGTATTTTTACTCAAATGTAAGTTGTTTTTGTTGTAGCAGGATAAACATTCCCCATACTTACATACGGGGAATGCTGCCGGAGTGGCAGTCCCTGGCCGGATATAAATACGGGTCGTTTCGGTAACGTGAACCGACTGCCGTGGAAACGTAAGTCGACGTGTAAGTCTACCCCATTGTTTCGGAATCTACCACAATTTTTAACGCTTATCCACCACTAAAACATATTTACCATCTTCACACTAATCTATACATCTCGCCTGCGATCAGCTGTTCCTACATATTTCATAGAACAGTTCATTTCGCATTCTTCTTAGTATAGCAAATTTATAATTTTGTAAATTTTTTTTAACGCCCAAGTGACACAAAAGTTTATAAACAAATATTCAAACTCGACTTTGTGTGGAAATTATTGAAAGGGATATGTGCATGCAAATAAATTTAAAAGAAAGAAATAATCCCATGTAAGAGGCAATTGTGGGGAATATAAGAGAAGCGGCGGTGATTGGCTGCTACTGCTGTTGCTCATAACACACGCAGTTACGTTTATTATTAAATGAATTATAAATTACAGCTTATGCTGATTGCTAATTAGTCATAAATACATTACCACGGCCGATACGAACACATTCAGTGGAATTGCTGATTTCGATTGGACTAGTCAAACAAGTAATTTAATTGCAACAAATTGTAATAATTAGTGGAGGTGGGAAAAGTGAAAGAAAAATGTCCTACGACACACTTAATATAGAAGGTGAAAAGCGAGAGCCGGCTTTGCTACAAAAACATGCAAAATTCTTTGTGAGATTTTTAAACTTGCTACCAGCGCGTCTAGCTTCACATGACTCCACCAGGTAAAGTTGCAAAATGTGTTACTAATAGAATTTTATTAAAACTTCTACTACTCCGACAGAGGCACCATTGCATTCTTTGCCGTGTGTGGTCTGGATGTGCTGAACTCACTGCCACTACTTACACCACAAATGCAAAAGGATATAATCGAATGGATTTACGGTGGTTTGGTAATTTCACAAGAGGGAGAAAGAAAAAGTTGCAGTGGTTTTCAGGTAAATACGACTACGGTTTTACAAACCCAAAGTCATTAATCAAAAGAAACTGACAGGTGACGGTAATTTATTTGCATACATCAATACGAGTTTTATCTATGTGCGTGAACCAACAGAAAAACATTACCTTCAGATAAACATTGCTTCAGTCATTTAGACAAACATGCCTTGATTTATTCTCCTCTGATAGGCCAAGCAACACGGTTTGTTTCTGAGACATAGTTCATATATTGCTGAGAAATTTAAATAAAGAGCCTAGTATCTGTAGATAAAATCCTACATTGTTATTCTTATAAATTAACTGTTTTCTTATCTCATCTTCTTTTTCTAAATTAAAAAAAAAACCGTATTTCTTATCGGTGAAGCAATATGTGGATGTATTGGTACATTGTTTTAAATCAAACAACTATGTTCCTCAAAGGTCTTTTCCATCTGCGGTGCTCGTGCTGATATTGTCATAAATACCCCATAAATAATTGTCGTTTCAGGCAGTAGATGATGAGTTTTTTCAAGAGCTTTTTAAATACAATTTACCACCTGTTGCTTCACTTTCTGCTAAAAGAAAATATTACAGTACCATATTTTCGAAAAATGTTTATAGTCATAACCGGATCAATTTATTTCAGGGTTCGCGCTGTGTAAATATCATTTCCGATGATGAGCAACTGCTTGCCAATGCCAGATGCTATCAATGGGGCCACCTTGCGATGACATACACCGGTATTGCCATATTAGCAACGCTTGGGGATGACTTAAGTCGTTTGGATCGAAAAAACATTGTCGATGGTGGGTAAAAGGTTTTGCTTTCATTGAAATTCTAATAAAAAGAAAATAACTATTCCCTAGGTGTCGCGGCAGTACAACGTCCTGATGGCAGTTTTAGCGCCTGCATAGATGGCAGTGAGAACGATATGCGTTTCGTATTTTGTGCAGCTGCCATTTGCCATATGTTGGACTATTGGGGCAATGTTGATAAAGAAAATATGTTTCAGTTTATAAGAAGTTGCATTGTAAGTGATAAAATCGTCAATAGTTTAATATAATATACTTGACAAGTATCTTTGTACTGTTTGTAGCGTTATGATAATGGCTTTAGTCAGTATCTGGAAGGAGAAGCTCATGGGGGTACTACATTTTGTGCATTAGCTGCGCTTGAGTTGAGTGGCCAGCTGCATCGCTTGGACGAAACTACGAGGGAAAATATAAAACGTTGGCTGATTTTTAGACAAGCAAGATATCTAGATTATTAAACTTGCGAAAAATGATTGTTAATATAAAATTATTTCAGGTAAATGGTTTTCAAGGTCGGCCCAACAAAACCGTAGACACTTGCTACTCCTTTTGGATTGGTGCAGCGCTGCGTATTTTAGGTGCCTTCGAACTAATCGATTATGCTGAGAATCGCGCATATATTATGGAAACACAAGACGGCATAGTAGGTGGCTTCTCCAAATGGCCACAATCTACAACCGACCCATTCCATACGTACTTTGGCCTTTGTGGTCTATCGTTTATGAATGAGCCTGGTTTATTGGAAGTTATGCCCAGTTTGAATATATCTACACGCGCTTATAATCGCCTGAAGCAACTTCATGCGAAGTGGCAAACTGATAGTGCAGATGAAACATTTCCAAGTCACGACCCGCCGGTATCAAAGCTCAGCAGTGATGAAAATTCAACGTCCGTTACCTCGCCGCTTATAGCAGCACAATAATGCGCATTTGTTCTAGCCTCTATATAAAAATATATTAAGCTAAAATGATGTTGCTGGAAGTGATTCATGATCGGTTGCGCATTTGTTTTATCGGTACGCAACTTACTTATGCTGGTGTAATTATCATTATTTTTAGAATGTTTTTTGTAGGACGCTTTTTTGCAGCTTACATATTTTCCAGCCCAGTCTTTTTGCTAACAATTTATTAAAGAAATAACTCGATCAGTTTTATTTTATACTCTATAAATGTCTGATTCTAATGCATTCGTCCTTTGCATTAATTAAAAAAATTCAATTGTCCATGATAACAGCCAAGTGTACACGGTTCAGTTAAGTCGAGAGAATCCAATCGTATTACGTGTGTCGAGGGAAACTATTGTGAAAGCATAAGCACAACTATTTTTTAATAGTATTTAATTATATTTGTCGGTATTGTAAATAAAATCTTACAAATAAATTTAACTTAAAATATTTTCTATAGAGAATCACACAAATATAAAGTCTTAAACAGTTAAATAGGCGTTCCAATTAAACTTGTAAGTACATATAGACAATTAATATACCCTGGTATGGCTGGAACATTATAGCCCAGTTGCGGTCTATCGATGAAGAGGTGGCCACGCAGTGGCGCCAACACGCGCTCCGTTACGTTCGGACATCGATGCACCATCAGCGATTGGAGATGTCGGCATGATGTAGTTAGAACGCTGCAAATAAACGAAAAGTAGAGCATAAATAAGCTCCGATGTCTTAGATGTCTCTCACATTTATAGTAGATTGCAAATCAGTAAATGAGAAAATCACTGGGATAAAAATCGGTTAAATACATGTCTAATTGACTTTGTCGATCGATGTGCGCGCGTTTCCGTAGCGGTGCTAATGAACGCTCCGTAACACGCGGACAACGTTGCACGAGTAGTGAACGTAGCTGAGTGCAATGCATCGCTATTGCACTGCAAATAGAAAAGAGAAGAATGGGAAAACACGGTGAGCGTACGTCACTAAGTACTTAAAAGTGTACAGTTTCTGAAAAGTTGTAATTAAAAAAATAAACTATACGCCTTAACCAATACTTATTACTTACTGTATGCCATAGTCGGAAATGGCAGCACAGCCGACCAAATTGATGTGCTCTAAGCCACTGCAGTAGTTGGCAATCTGGATTAATACTTGGTCGGTTACACTAGGAGTATTGGCGAGTGACAAAACATTTAATTTGTTTAACTTTCGAAAAAACATAATCAAGCAACGCTCTCCAATTGCTGTACAATGTGAAATGTCAAACTCGACTAAATTGTTATGGTGTAAAGTTAAAGCATCTACCGCACCCGTAGTTAACCACTGGCATTTTGAGAGTTTCAAAATGCGTAGTTCCTTACATTCAATTATGATTGGCTGCAACGCCAACGGTGTAATATTTACGCACTCATTCAGATTTACCACTCGTAATCGGGTATTTTCAGCTAAAATTGGCAGCAAGTATTCATCTGTCATCCAGTGACAGCGTGCCAAATGCAGGCTTTCAACGCGGCGGCAGCATTTCCCAAGGACAGCGAATGCTAATTCTATGTTTCGACTATTATTGCCAGCTACATTAATGTCTTTACGGCGCTCAAATGCAGCTTCTACGAAGCGTTTGGCAGTTTGCGAGCAACAACGCAAATTAAAAAGTTCCTTGAGACTAAGGAATTCCGCAACCATGGGGATCAAAACATCCTGCCAACTTATTTCGAATAGTGTCACTTTTGACGACGCATCCCCTCTTGGTAGAGCCATTGCCTTGGAGGCCAGATGATTCTCCTCCGCTTGTAGGCTACACATTACTGTAATTTATGGGGTAGAAGACCACGATGCCGTTTATGATAATTCAATACAAAATTAATTATATTTGAAATCAACTTGATTGGATTCACTGCGTCGTCAATATTTTGTTAGTTCATTTTATTTTCCGTTTTGATCCCGAATACACATTAATAAAACAGCTGATGTGGAGAAGGGTGCAACAGATGAAAAAAACCTTATTTCGACATAAAGCTGTTTACAGGATGCGGTTTCTGATTCAAATTTTAGTTAAATGTCATAGCAGAATGGTGCAAGTAGGGTTTCAATTAATCGCTTTCAATAAAATTGGCCAAATTTAAGACATTAAACTTTTCAGCGAGCAACTCTTGGTTTTTTTACATTCCGTAGTTCATGGACGCCCATCTTGAAAGTGAAATTATACTGAGGGACTGCGTTTACGATTTGTACAACTTTTTCACATCCAAATAGTGTTTTTATGATAGTTAAATCATGTAAACGGCTTTTTACTCAATTTCTGTAAACCATTTCTCGAGCAATTTCGGCAACTGTTTTACACGCTCGGAGTTTACGAGGTTGCAATTAAAATAAACCAATATATTGGATAATAGAAAGAAGTGAAATTAATATATAAGTAAACTTAAATGAATTTAAAAAATTCGCAAATATAAGATATGTTTAATGCTCAAAAGAATTTAAAACCCAATTAATGAGTTGAGAGTCTTAATAATAACAAAAGAAAATCTTTGCCAAAATTAATGAATTTCCAAGCCGAGCTCGTACAAGATAAAAATATTACAAAAATTAAAAGAAGATTCAATTAACAAACCTTTATCTATATTACTTTGTTTAATAAAAACTTTAAATATTCGCTGATTGATTCACAAAAAATACCACAAAGTGGCTTACATCGTGGGTTTAGATGAATACCCCTAGTTGTGAAATTGACAAGTACCTTCTGAAGAACTTGCAAATTCTAACAACATTTAAGTAGTGAATTTGAATTTTTATGTTCTTGTGATTGTTTATTTTACGTCCATGTTGAATTGAAAACAAGTTACATTTTAGATATCGCAAGTTGTGACAATTGCCAACAGACCTTCGTAAAAAATGTCTGTGTGTAGTGCAGCTGAAATTGCAGAAAAACGTCGAATAGCTTTGGAGAAACTGGCCGCCAAGAAAAAACGCTTGGGTAACACCGTGTCTACCGAAATCACTAAAGGGACTGCGACGCAACAGCAGCCGTCCTTTAAGCAGCAACATCAGACATACCAGCAAGCTACAACAGTCAACCAACAACAAAATGCAGCAGAAAAACCCTCCGCAGCGGCCATAAATTTCTTAAATGATTTAAAACGAGGAAACGTAGGTGGATATGGTAAGAACACACGTGATGCATCACATCCTTACCGGCGTGATGCATTTTCGGGTAAACAGAATACCAATGCCACACACACGTCAAGCAACGAGCATAAACAAGTAGCACCTGTTTTTATCTCTAAAGTAAGCTGCAAGGTACACATGGTGAGCAACACACGCTTCGTTGTGCAGCCTTCATCTTTTCATGGCAAACTGATTGATGTCTTCAAAAGCATACCATCGAAAGCTTATGGTTTGTAACGGCGGGCTGAAAAATAAATTTTAGCTTAGCATATTTCCATTCCTCAACTTGTAGATAGCTGCAAACGTATTTGGAGTTTTGGACTGCAAGACTATGAACTCCTGCAAAGTAAAGTTTTGCTTATGAAACCGGAAGTCGTCATTGGCTCTATACCTAAGAATGTGATTTCGGTGTGTCGTTCGCCGGCTGTAGAAATCGAACGCTCTTGCTTGTCTTCAATTGAACCAAAGTTAGCACAAAAACTGTTACCATTTCAGCAGGAAGGTGTTTGGTAGGTAATACAAGAAATGCGCTAAATTATTTTAATTTATATTTAAATTTGTTAGCTTTGCTATAGCGCATCATGGTCGTCTCATGATTTGTGATGAAATGGGTCTTGGCAAAACGTATCAGGCGCTAGCGGTGGCCGACTTTTATAAAGAATCCTGGCCGCTACTGATTTGCACCACTGCTTCTATTAGGTTTAAATTCTCTAAAAATATTTGTATTCCGTTTATATTTTTTTTCGCTCCGCAGAGAGTCTTGGGCCTCACATGTACGTGAGCTTCTACCCAGCATACCAATTCATTACATACAAGTCCTCACCAATAATCAACAATTTATTGAGGATGCAAAGGTTCTCATTACCAGTTATAATATGATGGACCGGCATGTTGAACAGCTAATGCAACGTAATTTCGGCTTTGTAATTTTCGATGAATCACACACTTTAAAAAATTCAAAAACCAAATGTTCCATGGTGGCGGGACGTCTATCGAAGCAAGCACGGCATGTGATTTTATTATCTGGCACACCAGCGCTTTCACGGCCTTTGGAGTTATTCACACAAATCCTTATGATTGATCGCAAGTTTATGACCTTTATAGATTTCAGTATGTAAGGCTCATTATTGGAAAGTTTAGTGTCGCTTAATTGTATTCCCCTGCAACAGCTTCTCGTTACTGTGATGGCAAACAAACGAACTTCGGTTGGGATGCTTCAGGTCAGTCGAATCTGGAGGAGTTAAATGTGGTGCTCAAATTGAAATTTATGATACGTCGAACAAAGGAAGCTGTTTTACCACAATTGGCTGGGAAGCAACGGTAAGTGGTTCGAACGTATACTTTGGTTTCATCTCCTTATGGATTTTTTATTACAGAGAAACAGTTCTGCTAGACCCGGCGCTATTACAATATAATAATGACACGCAACACAACTTAGAAACGCTTAGTAAGAGTTTCTCGTCAAGCAAAGGTCATGAGCGAAAGGATATCCTTTTAAAATTTTATTCCACAACGGCTGAGGTCAAAGCGCGAGCTGTCTGGTAAGTTATGCATTTTCCTAACCCTTTTCACTTCCTTTATTTATGAACCGTTTCCTATACAACGAAACACAGTGCATACCTGAAAAATATTATTAAGGAAAACATAAAGTTTATTGTGTTTGCACACCATCGTGTCATGATGGACTCCATTACCGATTGTTTGAACAAATTAAATGTTAATTTTATACGTATAGATGGCAGCACCAAAAACGAAGCCAGAGCAGTAAGACTTTTTTTAAATGAAAATCCTATGAAGTGAATATATTGAAAACTGTTTTATTACACAGGAACATATTGACAAATTCCAAACAAAATCCTCATGCAAAGTAGCGGTGCTCTCGCTTCGAGCTTGTAATGCAGGCATCACTCTAACGGCTGCTGAAATGATTATTTTTGCCGAATTGGACTGGAATCCAAGTGTATGCTAAACTACTTCATTCATGACCAGCAATTATGTTAAATTTGTGAATTTCTTTTGCCTTCGCCAGACCTTAGCGCAGGCTGAGAGTCGCGCACATCGAATTGGCCAGACTAAACCGATTATTTGTCGCTATTTGTTGGCCGCTAAAACTTCTGATGATATTATATGGAATATGTTAAAAGACAAACAAGATGTATTAAATAGAGCCGGACTCTTTTGCGAAGACTTACAGGATGCTACGCATACCAGAGCACCAACGGATGTGAGTAGCCGCTTACTGCAATTTTTACTTTACTGTTTGCGATAATCTTTTGTTTAATAGTCGCATACAATCGAAAACTATTTCTCGCCTACAAAGAAGGACAACCAACCGGCAGCTAGTGTTGAATTTGAGGCAAATACTAAATTGAAACCAGCGGAAAGTGTTACAAATGATTTAACAAACGAATTGGACTTGAGTAAAGAGTTGGAAAATATTGGAGACTTCTTTCAGGATGACGATGATGATGCGTTCAAGGGCCTGATGTTTTGATTGTTTTGTATTCTAGACAAAATTTATAAAATGCTTATTTAAGAATTGAGAAGTGCATGAAAACTGTGTTCACCTACATTTTTTGGGTCACAATTTGCCTTGAAATAAATTTATAAATATTAATGTTATCTGAAAACAATTTTTTGAAGCTAATTTAAGGTAAACTCCTAACGGGCACCTACCTACATTAAACGGACATCTATCTCCCTTGGGTGGGCATTTTTTCCTATACCAAGTTTTAGGTATAAATTGGCCGGACGCGGACAGTTATTTTTCACTAGCAAACCCGGCCCCCTGCGCTGGGCCCACTAAAATAGAATAGATATGGTTTAGAACAGAAAATATATGGTTTTCATATTATTTATTTCTTTTTTCTTTATTCAAGCGCTTTGGCATAAACAATATTTTTTGTTTTTCTATTTGTTTTTGAGTAAATATAAAATATAAATTGAAAATCAGGAAAAAAGAAGATTGTTTTTAAATTTGAAATCAACGCATATGAATAAACAATCGTCTTTTTTCCTGATCATTCATGAATTTTTCGTTTAATTTATGTTTTATTAAGCATTGGAGCTTTTTTAACCATGATTCATTTATATTTTTCAAAAAAAAAAAACGAAAAAAAAAATTTTTTCCACGAACACATAATTTCATTCGGATTTCACATTAAATTCTCAAATTTCGTAAGAAATTATTCACTGTTCCAAAATCCACTCCAAAAAAATTCACAAACAATTTTTACATGTTGCACTTACGTTTTTTCCTTATGGCATCCAAATCAGAAAGAAATATTGACACATTGTAACTCACACTGTCAATTTGACAGTGCAGTTCCGCCCCAAGCGTTAAAAACTTAAGCGACATTATGGCTGGCTCAAAAGAACGCTGTACCCGTTGCCAGTGCTCCGAATTACAACCAAACTTTACGAAACCCATTTTCAATACTTACTTAACAATGTGCGTAAGTTTGGTTTAATTCGGTGCAAAGACACGGCGGGTCCACGTTTTGGCATATATTTCGAGACCCTAGTCATCAATAGGTATGAAAATTACCGCGTATTAAAGCATTTATCAACAGCTTTCATTTGATACCCATATTGTACATACACAACCAAAGGTTACCGGGGTCCACGTTTTGACCTATATCTCGAGACCCCAGGACACGGCGGGTCCACGTTTTGGCATATATTTCCAGACCCTAGTCATCAATAGGTATGGAAATTACCCCGTATTAAAGCACTTATCAACAGCTTTCATTTGATACCCATATTGTACATACACAACCAAAGGTTACCCGGGTCCACGTTTTGACCTATATCTCGAGACCCCAGTCACGTAGCGGCATGAAAAATACTCTGTACTAAGGCATTCACCAACAGCTTCAATTTGATATCCATATTGTACAAACACATTCTAGGCTCCACGTTTTGACCTATATCTCGAGCCCTATCCACCAATAGGTATCCAAACTATACGGAAACCATCTTCAATACCTTCTTAACATTGTGTGTAAGTTTGGTTTAATTCGGTGCAGACACGGCCGGTTAGCGAACACACACAAAAAGTTGACTTTATTTTATATATAAGATTTTTTTCAGTTTGTGTCCGAAAAATCCAAATATCTTACGGAACCCTATTTTTTCCAAAATAAAATGTAATCCATGTTACTCTTGGATAATGTAGTTTTCGAATGGTGAAAGCATTTTTAAAATCGGTCCAGTAGTTTTTGAGCCTATTCGTTACAAACAAACAAACAAACAAAGTTTTCCTCTTTATAATATTAGTATAGATAAAATTTACACAAATTCCTCCATTGAGCGGACGCGAACCTCTTATCAAAGGACATTAAAATTTTCATAACAAATCAAAATCTCTGTTCAGTGGACGCGAACTCCTTATAGGCAATAAATAAATATAACAAAATATAAAAAATGTGAAATAGCTTACATGCTTAGTAAATGGAAAAATGGGACTTCCCGGATAAAGTGTGATGTTTTTTTTCATGCATACCTACATTTAGTTTGGTTTGCGAGGTGATTTTATTAACGCTTACGAGGAAAACAATTAGTCTAGCCAGTAGGTAAGTTTTAATAATCAAATTTTGCAAATATAATTTTCCAGACAAAAATTTAATTCAGTACGTTTGGTATAATGAAAATTATAAAGAAATAAGCCCGACTTTCCTTATTACGTTCAAAACTAAAAAACACAGGCTGCGCTTAGTGTCAAAAATAAAGAAATTATTCGGTCAAAATGGATGAGTGGGGACAAAGACTTAATTGCTTTCGAATTGATAAAAAAATTGGAAAACGATCTGCAAAACAGTTTAATTTTAAAGATACAAAAAACTTAAGTTAATCGACAATTTCTAAGGTTTTTATGTTAATAATCTAATTGTCTAGTTGTATGTAGTTTATTGACTGAAATGTAATATTTATTTTTGATTTGGTTATTTCTGAACTACTTTTAGTTTGTATAATAATTTTATTGTTATGTAAACCTTTATAAAATAAAATTAAAAAAATAAAAATATGCACTTTTGAAAAAATACATACACATATTTGTTTGAATGATATAATAAAAATATTTTTTATTCAAATAAGAAAAGTATTCAATTAATTAAAAAAACTAAATATAATAGTTCTGAAATAAGTTACCCTCCCTTGGGCGGACAAAAGTTGACTGAATGTGAGTGTCCACCTAAGGGAGGTTTCACTTTCAAATTAGATCGTTCAATGTTTTATGATATCATATATGTATATATATGTGATATATGACGGCTATATATACATATACATAAGTGGTATAATTGTCCTGACGTTCTCGTGAAAGTCGGTAGACCTAAAAAATTGATGGATTATGTTTTTACTGCTGCAACAACAGCATCATCTGCACTGACTATTTACTAAATTTAATATAAATTCTTTAATTTCGTATTATCACATTTTCTTTTAGTACTTAGTGCACTTCTTTCAAAATAAATTACGTTAGTTGCATTTCAACGTAAAGCAACAACTGCTTGGCAACGCGTAAAAACTTTCTCTGTGCCTACAACTAGAACTTCGGAGTTTCATATCACTTTTCTTCTAATTTCATCACTCTGTCAATTGTATATAAAATAAAATAATAATAAAACATTCCATATGAAAAACAGTTCAGAATTGTTTTAAAAGAATAATTGGTACTGCCAGAACAGTTAAGCAACTACATATAAACACTTTCTGACATGTCTGAAATTCACGTAAACGATGAGGAAATCGAAGTTGAAGAAATAACGAAAAAAGAGCCCTCATTTGGCGAGGATATCTTAAATTTGCGGTAAATATGTAATTTTTTTATTCTTTATTATTAATTCGCAGAAGTTTCTTCTTTCAGTCATTCCTTCGGCTACGATTGCAAACGTTTTTTCAATCTGGTGCTGATTGACGATAATACATTAATTTTTGCTTCCGGTGATTATTTGCATTACTTTGACATACCCACGCGAACGGTGACTTTTCGTAAAACGGTTTTTGGTTGCGGAGTTGGATTTATAGCGGTAAATTTATATAAAAATTTATACGTGTGTTTAAAAACATCACATTTTAGCGCAATGAACATCCCAACTTCATTGAACTACTTACGATTGCGGAAAATGGTCCCACACCGACTATCTTCATTTACGAATATCCCTCACACAAAGTGCGCATCCAGCTGGAGAACGCAGCTAAATCATGCTTCACATGCGGTTCCTATAATTCTACTGGCGAGCTTTTGGCTTCACAAGCCGGCTATCCAGATTTCATGCTTACGATTTGGCGTTGGGAAACTGGCCATGTGGTGCTACGCTCCAAATCATTCCAGAACAATGTACTGCACGTACACTTTTCTTACTTCAATCCAATCCTCTTGGCCTCTTGTGGTATGAGTCATATAAAATTTTGGAAAATGGCTAACACTTTTACCGGTTTGAAGTTAAAAGGCGAATTGGGTCGTTTTGGAAAAACGGATTTTAGTGACATTTATGCGATTTATATGTTGCCCGATGAGAATGTCATATCGGGATGTGAGTGGGGTAATATGCTGTTGTGGGAGGCCGGTTTGATTAAGTTCGAGATTACACGCAAGGGACGCAAACCCTGTCATACCAAACCGATCACGCGCATTACCATGGAGGAAGGTGAAGTCATGACTGTTGGTATGGATGGGTATGTGCGTATTTGGTATTGGGAAACGGTCGATTTAGCTGATCCGCCAGATGATGATCGTTTTGTCGAGATCGAGCCGATTTATGAGTTTAAAGTCGGTGATTGCGAGATACGGGGTCTGCAGAAGATTAAACCGTTCGACAGTAGCGATTTCGGTTACTATGCACAGGTATGTTGTGTCGACGGGAGATCAATGCTGTGCAAACTCGGTAAACGCAACTAATAGAAAGCAAAGCAATTGCATTTATTAAAGTTTTGGCACTTTGCGAGGAAAAAATAACGATACAAATTTATGCTGAAAAGATTTTCTGAAGCAAAGTGTTGATTTTAAATTTATTGTAGAATTTCTCTAAAGGTATTTGTTATTGTTGTGTGCATTACACGTAATATTTAAGGATAACATCTCTAAGCTATGTTGAGAGAGTTTCCTTGATTTCATATGACTGTTCGAAAACGTCGTCCGCCCTGATATTGATTACTTGTGTTCGGAAATAAACGGCCTCCATATTTACAAACTGGGCAAAGGAAATCAAGCTGGAGGTAAATTTTCATCTCCGAAACTTCTACAATAGTAATTGCTTACAGTAGCTTACTTTCCTTATCTCTTAGTACTGCAATTGTAACCACAACACAGTGCCGTAAAAAGTGTTCAAATCGTTAGTCAGTTAATGTTAAACGCTAAATGTTGTTGGTAACATACAAGTCGATTGCCCAATTGATATTAAACTCTAATCTTTAATTTAACCGCGAGAGATTAGTAGGATCAGTAGACAAAGCTACATATCTGTGGAAGTGCTGCACTCAGGAAAGCTACGGTATGACATTTGATATCGTCGGAGTACCACCTTCACAGTTAGAACCTTTGTTCTACATCAATGACCGTGTTATGCTCTGGAAGCATTTTGAAGGCTGGACCGGCTTTAGATACTTTAGGAGCTACCTTAAATATGACACAAAGTTTAGCGATCACCAGCATGGACAGAGCGTAGTAAAGATGCTACAGCAGCAATACAACTACAGTCTCCCAAAGTTCTTTCAGAATTGGATTATTAAGTTTGCAAAGCTGTGTTTTCAATCATTAGTTGTGATTATCGAGTTCGTACTGTATCTATATACTATACTGTATATTTTCAATCTGTACGTTTTTGTAATGATTTGGTAATTTTTAAAATTTGCAGGATGGCAACGGTGGTATTTGGTATTGTGATCTCAACACCCACGACGTGCCCAATAAACCGAAAAAGCTCTATAGTTGTCATGGAGGCAAAGTAATCGCTGCACAAGCGAGTCCCGTGTCGACACTTCTAATGACGCTCGGCGAAGATGGCAAAATATTTATTTTCGATTATATCAGAAACATTTTATTAATGGAGAAACAATTTATTTCCCCTGGCAGTGATTTACATTGGTTCTCGACGAAAATTTCCAGCACGGGTATGGATTTGGTGGCCGGCTTCGAGGATGGCATACTTCGTCAAATGGTGTTGGATGTACGCGATGAGAAAAATGTGCAATTACATTTGGTGCGCGCCATAAAGGCGCACATAGGGGCGATCACAAAGCTCACTGTTAATCCAAAACAAACATGCCTGGTGGTATCCTCTGTGGACAAATCTATATTCGTGTATAACATTAAGGATAAAGAGAACAATATGATATACTTAAAACCGATGGGCTTTGTGGTGCTCGAAGCTGTGGTGAATTGCTTCAATTGGAAAAATGAAGAGGTTCGTTGCTTGGATATCCACTTTTTGTATTATCGATATGCTATTGCATCTTCTACGTCTCATCTTTTACCCCTCACAGCTTTCAACAATTTTGATGGGTTGCAAAACTGGAGAAGTATATGAATACCAAATACCAAGCCGCATCACTGACGATCAAACTTTTCTCACCTACAATATCACCGATGCAAATAAAATGAAGGCTACCCGCTTTGTATCTGTTAAGAGTCGTATAAGACGAGATGAAAAGCGCGAAAAGATAAAGAAGCGCAAAGAAAAGAAACGTCAACGCAAATTGTTGGAAGTGGAGAAGTTGAAAGCCGCCAATCCGGGATTGCAAATTGATCTTGAAACGGCGTTGGGTAAGCTTTTGAGAAATAACTATAGTCAACAGATTTATCAATTTACTACCACTTCTGTTTTGTCTATGCGTAAAGCTGATTCTGAACCCGATGAAGAGGAGGAACCTTTACATATACCAGCTATTCCAAACCCGGTGCTTTGGCTTCGCTATACGCGCGATGGAACTGTGTGGACGTCGATGGCTGGTTTCGATGCCGGTTACATTTACGAGCTAGTCTTCGGCTATGCGGAACCTTACAGATGTACAATAATTGCAGATGGGGATGAATGTGAGATACACTCTTATTTGACAATGTAAGTACGAAAAAACGGCCGCCGTAGCCGAATGGGTTTGTGAGTGAGTACCATTCGGAATTCAGAGAGAGAACGTAGGTTCGAATCTCGGTGAAACACCAAAATTAAGAAAAACATTTTTCTAATAGCGGTCGCCCCTCGGCAGGCAATGACAAACCTCCGAGTGTATTTCTGCCATGAAAAAGCTCTTCATAAAAAATATCTGCCTTTCGGAGTCGGCTTGAAACTGTAGGTCCCTCCATTTGTGGAACAACATCAAGACGCACACCACAAATAGGAGTAGGAGCTCGGCCAAACACCCAAAAAGGGTGTACGCGCCAATTATTTATTTATTTTATTTAAGTATGAAATGAAAGTAGTGTTTTATGATTAAGTGCTCTCATAAGTATGCAATGGTTTTGAATATTTTACAAGTAGACGGACAGACGTACATAGAGACTTTCAAAAATCCGAAATTAACTTGTGATTAACTTGATTTTGCGAACAGCTTTTCCCTATGCAATTCTTTATGTATAATATGGAGCACTACTTTATCTAACAAACCTATGCCTAGTTAAACCTGGATCTTCACTAAAAATATCATAATATCATTGTTTTGCAATTTTTGAATATCCGCTACGATATGGGTAGTTCCGTACGAAATGACATATTTGTTGTAAATTTTATAATTTTCTTTATCTAGTGTTTTTTTAAAGCTTGAGAACTTGAAATGATAATACAAAACAGAAATATTGTTGGAATGCATTTTTTTATTATAATCTGGTAGGTAAATAATTTCATGGCATTTATTTTTTGAATATGATATCCGGCATATGTTCACCGTGATCATGTAAACCCATTCGAATGTTAAGTTCGCCGTGTGGAAAGTTGCGCCGGATTCTTGAAACCAAATGCCGTGGATGCTTAGGTGATTTATTTTTGAAAATAAAATATTCAGTCAGTATGGTTCCATAGCGCTCGCCATTCACCGTAACGGCAGGTCCTTCCTCATTTCGAAAGAAATAAGGACCGCTGATGCCGCCAGTGCTCTATGAACTTCGCAAACAGATTTTTTTTTCAAAGTAAATTTTAACTATTTGGAGGTGTTTTGACGCTAAACTATTCATCAAGTCATCATGACCTAAACCTTACTGATCTCAAATGCAATCACAGTTTTCCATTCTCAACAGTGAAACCATTGCTATCGATATGGTAATTCCTTTGCAGCTAAAAAAACACCGATACTTGTGGAACAGTGCTAAACAATTTTGGAATTTTTGGTTTTTATTTTGCAAGATGTTTGCAACTGAAATTCGAAATTGGAAAGAAATACTTTTTTTTAAGAATTTTTATAAAAAATTTGAACATTATTAAAAAATAAATAAAACATTTTAATTTTTTAATACAATATTTTGTTTAAAGAACAATCTTTAATGTTCAGAGATCATGCTAGGAACAACGTGGATTACGCAAAAACAAAACACATTTTCTTAAAATTCAAATAGTGACCTTTCAAGACGCGTTTTTGCCATTTCTGAGAAAACTATTTTTAAACAAGCCGTGGTGAAAAAGCATGTAAAGATAAGAAGGAAGTTACAGTTCCCGGCCCGATCCGCTAAAGAAATTCGGCTAGGAAATCTCATCACTCAAATACTAATTGAAGCTAATTAGAATCAGTTTACTTGTTTTCGTTTACTATTTCGAAAATGTTTCTTTTTGAGAGAGCTCATCTGAGTTATCTAACGCAAGACATAGTAAAACTTTTGTTTCAATGGGGTTGGTCCAAAAGGAGAGGGGCGCTAGATCACGGTTTTCTTCATAGACAAAAGTTATATTGCTTACGTAGGGCCTGCTGCAACAGCACGGGGTTTCACGAAGCAACATATGCTCTTCGTCTTCAATAAGCCATGTGTTAGTCTCTGTTAACGACATACACGAGGTGCGAATGCTAACCAACACTTGGTGAACGACTTTCAAGCCCAGCAGCATTTGTTGCTAAAATATGGTGTTTTGGTATTTGACAGGGATTTTGTACAATGCAGATGCTTCGGATTTATTTATTCATAAGCTTATCACAATTCTCTCACTTAATTTTACTCATTTCAGTGAGGATTATCTGATTTTCGGTTTGGTAGATGGAAAATTGCGTATAAATCGTAGCACTCCAAACGATTTCACAGATTTAACAGATTATCGTCTATTCGCCATGCACGATTCGTTCAATGGCTTTATTCCGTGCATTTTGTCCAGCTTTGATGGCAATTACATATTTAGTGTTGGATATGATGGTAATATCTTCAGCTATAACTGGAATGGGCCTAAAGTTATGAAGGGTGGTTCATTGGATGCAGTGGTATATGCTAATTTAAAAGATGTCTATGCTGAGGATATAGACGATCCCGAGTATCCCTCATTAGAACAGGAGAAAATCTTTGCCGAAATTAAACGCAAAGAGGAAGCAGCTGCCGCACACGATCGCAAAGTTTTGGCACAAATCGGCGAGCTGCAGGTGAAGTTCAACGATATTAAAACCGATATGTTAGACTTGGACGAAGAGGTGATGTTACCGGACCGTAACCTTTTGCTTGATGAACGCATAACTAAGCAAATCAAAGATGAGCTGCAAGCCGAATTGGATGATGTGCGCGACGACTTGGCCTACGACTTAGAAGTGGCCGATGTGGGTAAAAATAAATTGTACAACTATTTTCTGGAAAAATTACATCATGTCCCGATAACTGTGAGTGGCATTAGGTGAGCGGTAGAAATTTGTGATGAGTATTGCATGAAATATTTATTTAATTATTTTTCGTAATTGTATCTTAGTAAAAATATAAAGGTCAGCTCATTTCGCGTGGAAAAACTTGGCGAGGAATTTGAAAAAATCAAGGAGGAAATCGTAGAACGCTTGAGGCTAGAAGCAGCTAAGCGTAGGTAAGAATGTTCTCAAAGTTTAACATTTTTCTTAACTGCATTCGCTCGCCGTTTTATGCATCTCGAAATCGAATCACATTGCGTGTGAGATTAAAATACTTGTTCCCTGGTAATGAAAAGAGCCTAAAAGTATGTAATAAATAAAATGGAAAGTTTTCTCTTCACACAAAAATGTGCCACGATGTCGAGATATGTACTGTGGCAGTTAATAACAGATCATTTTATATTGCCTTCATGCTTACAAAGCGAGGAGGAAACGGAAATGACAACACAAACAGAGTAAGCGAACATATCAATTGAACTTTGTTAGGTTTGCACTATAAATCCCTCGTAAATTGTGAGTCAGTTCCTATTCAACTCCCAGAGTAGTATCAAATACAACTATAAAAATGTTGGATAAGGTAGGATATATTGAATTATGGTAGGAATTAAATATGTATTCACATTGATTTTGACACAGACTTTGCATATTTTTAAGAGTACCGTTAGATAACTGCTACTGCTACTTTTGAAACAAATTTTAGTCATGCAACAACTCATTTGAATACGGTGGCTATCTATTATTCGTTTGAAAAACCAAACACTGAAAAACTAATTGCACTCCACAACTCAAATTGTATGCTCATTTCGACCGCTAATTCAAAATATCGCGAAAATCACTGTTAGACCAATGTAAAGACATTTGTTGGTGAGTGACTACCTTTCGGAAGTGCGCAGGTTCGAATCTCCGTGCATGAAACACCAAATGACAAGAAAAGTGTTTTTCAATACCGGTCGTCCCTCGGTAGGCAATGACAAACCTCCGAGTGTATTTCTGCCATGAAAAACCTCCTCATAAAAAACTATCTGCCGTTTGGAGTCGGCTTAAAACTGTAGGTCCATCCACTTTTGGAGCAATATCAAGACGCACACCAAAAATTGGAGCAGGAGCTCCGTCAAACACCCAAAGAAGGGTGTAAGTGCCAATATATATAATGTTTTTTTAATCAATATATATATATATATAAAGGGTTTTCCAATAACAAAAACCAATAACAATATTTTGAATAGCCCGCTATTGCGGTAGATGTCACTTTTGAAACTGTCATTTTTTTGATATTTGACAAGTAGAAACTCTGCCATTCGAAACGAAATGGAATGATACACACTTAAATAACGCATTGAAATTTTTAAAATTCACTATAAAAATGGTGAAAATTTGGCAGAGACGGTTCGTAAAACTCGAACATTTTTGGGTCATCGTGAAGCACCTTGTCGGCCCGCAATACAGAAATTGGTGAAAAAATTTAAGCTGTTCGGGCAAGTTAATGATATAAAGAATAAAATCCGTGCAAGTCGCTCAAGAACAGCCGAAAATATTTCTGTTGTAGCCGAAAGTGTTGAAGAAACCCCAGGTTTGTCCATTCCTCGTCGTTCTTTGGAATTAGGCATTCCACAAACGGCATTACTCCGTATTTTGCATAAAGATTTGGGTCTTAAGGCTTATAAAGTCGAGTTAACACAAGAATTCAAGCCGGCTGATCATCAACAACGTCGTGTCTTTGCTGATTGGGTCGTTGAAATGCAAGAAAATGATCCGGAATTCCATCGAAAAATTAATTTGAGTGATGAGGCCCATTTCCACCTCGGTGGCTTTGTCAACAAGCAAAATTGTCGGATCTGGGGCTCAGAAAATCCAAGTGTTATTGTTGAAAAGCCTCTCTATCCTCAACGTGTGACTGTTTGGTGCGGTTTATGGTCCGGCGGAGTCATTGGACCTTCCTTTTTCGAAAATTAAGCTGGAGCAACATTTACGGTGAATGGATTGCGCTATCGAGAGATGATTAACGATTTTTTATGGTCGGAATTGGATGGTATTGCTATGGACAACGTTTATTTTCAACAAGACGGAGCTACGTGCCACACAAGCAACGAAACCATTAATCTTTTATCAAAATAACACCTCTTATTGGAAAACCCTTTATAATAGTAATATATATTATTCTCCACAATTTCATTTAAACTAAAGCTTTAAAATATTTTATTACAAATTTATTGTAGTTTATTATTTACGCAGACTTTTCGGACTAATGTTTGTTTGGATAAACCTTTTGATCCTGTTTCCACACATTGTAAATTCTGAAACATATTTGCACGATAAACTCAGGACCTTAATTTGTGTACTACGCAATATTCTCCCTTTCTGTTTATTTCTAAAATAGTCTCTAAGCTAAACTTGCGACACACTTTTCGCTTAAAATATTTGCACACAATCTCACAAAATTCCATATAACACCCTGAAATGTGCTTTCCTCATTTATAACCAAATGTGTACCGATAATCCGCAGATACATTGAACCTATCGTTGCTGAGGAGAAAGAACCCAGTATGCCGGGGCCGGGGGAAGAGAAATTCTTCTTCGGCCGCGATCCGAACACTATTATACCACGCTTTAGCAAGAAAATGTTGCGTTTATTGCGACGTTATCGCTCGAGACAACTGTACGAAATTGAACGCATATACAATTGGGAGAGAATGGAGCTACGCAAACCCGATTCAAATAAGAATCATCCCGATGATGAGCGAAAAATTGCCGATGCAGAAAGAAATCTTGGTGATTATAAACTGAAAATTGGTTATGACTATGAACCGCGCGTCAACGAGAATCTTACCTATAAATACATTGAAGTCGTGAATACAAGACAGGCAAATTTTCTTATCTTGGATCGATTCAATAAAGAAATTTTTCAATTACGCAAACGCAAATGGGAGTTATACGAGTATATAAAGGAGTCGCGCAAGCGTTTGAAACAGTTGCATGAATTTCTACCACTCCCAAATCGTGAATATTTGATAAACATACGAGATATTGATATGAATGAGGAATATCCTGAACGTAATCTTAACGAGAACTGCAAACCGGGCTGTGGCATAGAAATTGACGATATACTGTATTTGGAGAAAAGAGTTGATGATCTGCTGCCACAACCAACACCACCATCTTCGCCGGGTCACAATGTGTCCGCGCGTGATAGGAACGAAGAATCCTTGTATCGATCTTTGCATGCATTTGAAATCAACGAGTTGCCTGATATTAGCGAGATTCTGCAGGAACTGGACGATTATCCCAGTTTTAGCGATCCAGAATTTTTCGAGCGAAGTGACGAAGTCCTTGCGCCATGGCAATCTGTGGCGCGCTATCAATGGCTAATCGATTTAAGAGATGAACAGAATGGCATAGTGCTGAAGGTGAAAAATCGTGTTAATGATTTTGACAAGGATCTGGAAGAAATGATCTCAATACGTTGTAAGGCCTTGTACGAAGCTGAGTTTATGCGCTGCTATAGTATCACTTTGAACCAAGAATTGAATATTTTACGTGACAGTGAAGAGATCGAAAATCAATTGCTGTACAATGCTGATGAAGCAATGAAGAAACGCAACGAAATGCAAGCGGTAATTAATTCGAAAAATCGACAAATTGAGGATAGCAAAAAGAGTGTCGATAGATGTAATGAACAAATAATGTCGGTGCAGCATAAATTTATGATCACCTGCAAGGGGCATAAATTCTTTGATTTCTTGCGGCGAATATTCAAGAAGAAGTTCCGACTACCAAAGCCCATAAAGGCTGACGATGGTAAATGTGAAATGAAATGAAGTCAGTAGTGTTTTTTCCCATTTGTAGAGCAGCACTAATTTTTCTTAAAAAAATATATATGTGTATATATATATTGCAGTTTTCAGTTGCCTTCAAAAGGCAATTGGTTTCTATGACAGGCCTCATCACTGCGGAAACGCAATTGAGTGTCATTCTCTGACGAGTGCCAGCTGCTATTAATAACGTTTTTTCCATAATTTTGAAATGCTGTGTCTTCAGGAGAGATAAGATCTTAGAAAATCGTTAACATTTTAAAAGCAAGAAATATTTTGAGAAACAGTGTTTGAATACAAAAAAAGCCCTTAGACCGATATAAAGCTGAATTGTTTCGCTTGCGTTTCCCTTCTGCCAAATAAATGTCTATTGCACATTTGCTGCTGTAGAAATATATTTAAACTGTGTTCATATCCTTTAGCCCGTTATTTATTTTCAAACAAAGTCATGTAATGGTAGACCCGGGAAACTTTTTGGCCGAGTTAGATTACTCGAGGCCATGTGCTTTAAAGCCGCTTGTAAAGACATGGTTAGTATTCGCATATAGAAATGGAATGGCAGTTTTTTTCCAAGCATTCAGGCAATATTGCCCATTGCATGTAAGGCCAAGAGATAGGATTTAAAGAATAGCTAGTGGGATTCGTCACTCAGCAAACTTCCCAGTTTTTTTATGACTCTTAGTAGATTGTTGAGGGAGATGTAGCTCGTCTATACTCAATAGATCCGACCCAAAAAATGCACCATCTAAGCCTGGAAAACGTCGGAAAACGGCAGAAAAAGTGCTCTGTATTATCTTCATCTTTTAAACAAAATATCCAATATGGCTCATTGATAATGCCTATGGTGACCATAATTTATCCACATGGATTGTGTCCCATAATTGGTGCTATCAGGGTTTCCTTGTCTGCGAAGGAATTTTGCTGCCACCCTGTTAGGCATTTTCAAGTAAAACTTGGTTGTTTTGCAGGTGTTGGCACTGCACCAACGGTTCTCATGAGATTATTGCTGAGAGCTTTGATATACTCGACTATTCCGGCCGTACTAGGTCGTTAAATCCACTGTTTGACCACCAATGACCATATAATCTGATAGGAAGTGCTTGTTTCCTTCGATAATCCTATTTACCTTGGAGAACTCAAAACCAAAAATGTACGGAGGTTTTTTTATGTTGGTTCAACAACAGTAACGAAGTTTGAATCGATTATCTCGGCATTAGCTCTACGTTCAAATGTGTCCTATATTAGTAATATCTGCAGTATATATTAAGTATTTGAGTCTACCATTCCCACGAAAATGTGTTCTAGGTGCAGCAAAAATTCTAGGTTTTATCCAATCAAAATACCTAATACTTTTCCAGCGCAACAAAAAGAAATCTGGCAGTCGCTGACTTTTGGCGCATGCTTTACTTCTTCCGTGGCACAGTCAGTCTTTTTATTTAGTGGTTACACCTCGTATTTATACCGTCTTTTTTTAAATTTACATAAAATATTCGAGATTTATGAATCTTCACATTGGTGCCATCTAATAGAATCTTCCGAGTCTTCATCAAGCGATGCGTCTTCCAGCGAGGATGAGGATGCCGATGCAAAGAGTATCGATTCAACTGATATGACGACTATACGTTTGGACGAAAGCCATTGTCCCACTGGACTGGAACGTAGTACGTACGATCTGGCTTTTCAGCTACGTTCTGAGCGCCATGCCCTAGAAAAGATTTTGTTAGAGACACAAAAGACTATTGAGCAAAAACGCACGGATGTGGCTGAGCTGCAGAAGAAAATGAAATATCATGAAGAGATCTATGCACAGGAGAAAGAAACATTGATGGTGTTTCGAGTGAGTTATTGTTCTTTCGCACTATGTTTCAAGCGCATTTGCCTTTTTCTTTACTTATTTTCCTCAGCGTAAGCGTCAGCAAGAGTTGAACAAGATAAACATTTCTGTAGTGCTGTCGATGGATCAGTTTCAACACTTCAGGCTTGGTGAAGATTATCTAGACTTAAGTCGGGCCATCCTCTTCGATGCGAATCGCTTGAACGCTCTCAAAGAACGCGTCTCACAACTAAATAACGAAACGCTGGAGACTCGACGTCTGCATCGTATCAATGTAGTGCATTTGCGTCGCATGAACACCGACATAATATTCATGCGCAGCGAAATCACACGACTGGAGAGCGCCAGCAAGCAGGAGATGATTAAGAAATTTGGTATGATCGTCAATTTGGATGAGTTGGAGGAAGAGGTTTTGCGTAGATATGTATTTGATTTGGAAACGTCAGCGGAAGAAGAATTTAGGCAAATCGAGAAGGAAATAGCAAGAAGAAAGGTAAATGTCGGCGAATCAAAATTTGAGTAAAGGTTTTGATAGGTGGGCTGACTGAATTGGGGCCTGCTAAATACAATAGCGTTCCCCGTTTTTTCAAATGGACTTCTGTCTGTCATATAAGGGTATTTTAAAAGCCCGCTTCAGGCCGTTCTATTCCATAAGAATTGAAAAGGAAAACATTTACATCTTCTAAATTTAAAACAATTTTCAATACATTTTAATGCGTCTTTAATTTTTTTTTTCAAATTTGCTTAACTTTTAACTTTTTGTAAATAACTCCCTCAGTTTTAAAAATATCCTCCTAAAACATTGTAGGTTACTTTTTGAAATAACCTCAATTATTTTTGAAAATTATGTACATTACATCACTTTAACATAGTCTGTAAGGTTGTTTCTAAATGAGTTCTCAGCGGTACTTGGCCCATTTTCAAATAACGTTTTGTCAAAAACGGGTTCCAATCTGGCAAAACTAGGGAAACTGATAAATTTATAGGATCAACTATCAAAACTTTTGTCCAAAAAAAATTGAAAAAAACGAGCAGTGTTATTAGATAGAGATGGTTTTAAATTGGATTTTCTCTATAAGATGGAATTGGCGAATTTGGAAGAGGAATTGATACGCGAAACAAAAGTCTGTTCGGAAAAACTGAATATCCTAACAGTGTTGCATGAGGAGAAGAACTTTTTACACAAGATTTTAAAAGAGCAGGAGAATAACTTTGAGAAGTGGATGCAGCCACGTAAAGTAAATCTTGATCGTGACGTAGAGAAGCTGACACAAATACATAAAGAGCAAAAGGAAACAATTGAGGTAAAGTTGAGTGAAGAAACAAGGCAAAAAAAAAATTTGCTAGGAAAAACTATTTATATTATTATAAAGAAAAGTAAATATGTATTTGAAATTATAAATTTAATAATAATAATAATGTATCTGAAATTTTAGGTATAGTCCGAAGGAAATTTTTAACCGGTGTCATTGAAAAATTATTTGGTATAAAAATGTAGTTAACTTTGTGAAAAAAAAGCTATACAATTTCATCAATATTTCAATCAGATTTGTACCAAAATGCATAGAATGATAAGAGCAGTTGATTAAGCAATGTTTGCCCTTCCGACGGTCTGCACGTGCTCACGACAACTCGAGAAAAATTAATATATTTCAATGAAACTTGGTACTCTTTATTGAAATGAGGAAATACGAGCAAAGAAATACGACGCAAGTACAATTTTTGAAAATGGGCGGTGTGATGCCCACTTTTGTGTAAATGCGTACATCTCAATAACGACTTCATAAAACTCATTCAAACTTGGTACACTTATTGCTACTCACCTCATTTAGAATCGACTTAAATATTATTGAAGTTGGGTAAAAATACTCTGATGCTACAAACTATAGTATTACTCTAATTGGCAATGAGTTGTTTCATTTAAAAAAAAATTAATTGTTTCATTTTAAAATAATTAACTGTGTGCGGGTGGCGGCCGCCCTAGCGAATGATTTGGTGCTTGACTACCATTCGAAAGTTCGTATTTTCGAATCTCCGTGCATGCCCCTTGGCAGGCAATGGCAAACTTTCGAGTGAATTTCTGCTATGAAAAATCTCCTCTCAAAAAACCATTTCCCGTCGGCTTGGAGTCAGCTTAAAACTGTAGGGGACATTGCACGGACTTACAAAAAGTCACCATTATTCGAGCACCAATTTCTATTTTTGTTGGTAAGTAATTATTGCTGTAATATTAATTTATGGGTTACAGTTTTAAGCCTACTTCGGACGCTTTTGTTTTTTGTATGAGAAACTTTTTCATTTCAGAAATACACTCGGAGGTTTGCCATTGCATGCCGAGGGGCGACTGCGACCGGAAAAACTTTTTCTATAATTTTTTTTTGTGTTTCTTGCACGGAGATTCAAACTTACAAACTTCCGAATCGTAGTCATGTAGCAATTCATCCGGCTACGACGGCAATACTACAAAACAAAAAAAAAACAAATGTGTTTTTGCAATTGTAGTAGCTGTGGATACTTATACATAATAAAATTTGGGTTGTTGTTGTTGTAGCAGCAATACTGAGCCCTGCCAGTGTAGTGTATATCACCGGCCGTCTTCGTCTAACTCATCTCAAAGTAGGCCCAGGAAACATGCTGTTTCGACAGGTTGGGCCCAGAGGGAGAGGGGTGTTAGATGAGTGTGTTTGATGGGGCATGTGAAAAGGTGGTTAGTGTCGTGCGGGGGGTGCCTTCACATGCCGGACATATGTTTATTATGCCGGGGTCAGTTCTGGATAAGTAGTCATTCCCATGATAGCCGGTTCTACGTTACCGGAATGACTCGGGGGTTTTCCCGACCAAGGGTAGTCGCCCCAGTAAAGTAGCCCTGTCTGGTGAACCGTTTATCATACAATTTGGGCCCTCTACTACTGTTAACGATTCATAAAAGAAGTGTTTCTGCGTTTTAATTTTCTTTAAGCTATAGTTGACATTTTCATGGAAATGCTCACAAGTTTTTAAGTGATTTATTGTGGTAGAGGATTTTTAAAAAACAGTGAGTCGATGCCCTCAAATCGCGCATGCAGAATTTTATCGCGCTGTTCTGTTTTAGCCACAGGTCGCCCACGTTGATATCGTTGAAATACCTGCATATTTGTTAGTCCAATAACAAAAACACGGTTTATTTGAATTGAATCGAACATAAATGTTTAAACAAATCTCAATCTCTGAATGATCAGTGCTAGTATGTAGGCCAATAACATCTGATATTTCACAGACAAAATTTTATATTTTAATTCAACTTGTATTGATATAGCTTCTTGGCTACATTGATGGGTAGTTAATTTTATGTCTTGAATATGGCGCTTACTTGTACTATCCACTTTCCCTTTTTACCTATTCTTTCTCTCTCGTTATTTCCAGTGCTTAGAACGCGAAATTTGTACGCTACGTTTGAAATCCAAACCATTACAACTCTTCCACGACGTTGTCAAGGGTGATAAAATTGAAAAGACTGTCGAAGAAGATGATGGAGTTAATTGTCCTAAAGTACTGACACCTGAAGCCTTTATGCAACGCATCGAACCAGATGAATTCACTATAGATCGCATCAAGAAAGTTGTACAAAAGTATTTCGCTCAGTGGTTCAACCGCTACGCCTCGGCCGATAACATACGTAAAAATGCGAAGAAAGCCACACGCTACTTAGCACAAGCAGCCTATACCTTCGAAGGTAAAATAACTGATCGTATATTAGATTGCATTACGCAAGCGCTGGAATCGATGATGCCGAAAAAATACTTGATGCATATGTCCAAGGGTGATTTGGCTAAAATGTTTGCAGATGTTCTCAACGCATACGATTATCAATCGTCGGACGTGAACACAGAGGAATTGATCGGTGGCATCTATCAGAACGTTCTGACGACACTTGAAAACACGAAAGCAGTGCTGAACAAAACACAATTTATTTTATTGAATTTATTCCAGCAGTTGATTGAACTCTTGCCGCTGAATGAATTTAAATGTGAGAAAACTACACGTTTACTGATGCATCTACTGGGGGATGATTCGCATATTGATCCGAGGTGTATAAATGTCGACGACATCGTGGACAAGACGGTTAAGTATGCGCGTGAGAATCTGCTCGATGGCATAACAGCAATGCCCATTAGACGTCTAGCGGAGAATCTATACAAGGAATTGAAAGCACTCAAGGCGGGCACAATAACCATTAAATGCACACTGGATTCTGCGCAAAGACTTCCGTCTTCACAAAAAAGCAAGTTTGGATCTTTGTTGCATTGAATTAAATTTTATTTTTCTTTCTAATTGAAATAAATCTCGTTTGTTTCTTTATTTCGAGCTTAAGGCCTTTTAAATGCTGTTTTTATTTTTAATTTTATAGCTAAGGCATTCATTGAAATAGTTAGTAAAATGTTTAAGCAAACTTAAGGTTACTTTCATTAGTGTGGACAGATTATGACTAGAAAGTTCGGAAAGATAAAGAAGGTTTCTGCACAGCCTCTAGATGGACGAATGATTGGTTTAAGGAAACATCCACCTATTCTAATTAACGTGATTCTACATCCATCTGATTTTAACAAAAATCTACACTTAAGTTTATCTATTCATCCCTAAGCGTTGAAATAATTTATTGCATTTGATTCGACCATTGCAAACTTTCTTTCTCAAACTGAGGCGAACGACACAAAACATATCAAAACAAAAAATCACAATAAAAAGTTTAAATATTTCAAATTTCGACTACGATTTAAATGCAATAAATAAATAACAGTAATTTATGGAGTAATATAGCATTTCCTTCTACTTTGGCAAACGTTTCTTTATACTGGTTATTCTCAGCGGCAGCAAACTAACCATTTCACGACAAACACCGACTTCGGCGTTGAGCGAATCGGCTACTTCCTTTCGTGCCGCACATTCCTCTGAGAAAAGTTTATAATATTTGAGGCTATTATTTAGGTTTTCAAGTTGCACTGTCAAATCGGGTGTCATAATTTTGAAATGTAAGCGTCCCAAATGAAAGTAGGCGTAGAGCACGTTGCGTTGTTCTTCGACGTCGGCACTTGGCTTAATCGTTACACCATCTTTATCCATGTAGGATTTCACATATTCTTGGAAATTTTTTATAGCTTTTTGGCAACTTTGATTAATTTTTTGCAAATCTTGTGGTTGTGGAGTACGGCGCTCTTTCAGTGCGTCTAGTTTAATATCCAAAATGGCGCAGTAGGAGAGACCAGCGAAATACCAGCACTCGCGACAAATACTCATATAGAAGACAGGGTTGAGCAACTCGAGCAAATCTTCGTAGTATTTTGCACGCCGTTTTTGCATTTTCGCTTGATTAGCTGGATCCTCCTCAAAGAAAGCAATGTACTGATACAGGTCTGCATAATCTTTTATTATTTTTGCATACTCTGTAGCGTCAGTATCTGGCTTATAGTATTCTTGTGCTTGGTCTAACCAGTCAATCACGAAATGATACACAGGTTTCGCGTCGTCGAAAGTCAGACAGTAATCAGCAGTTACACGGTTTTCGTAAATATCTATTTTCAGACCCGGAAAGCGAAACGCATTTGGATCTAAAACCACGCGCTTTACGTCTGGGAGTAAATAATAAAACAAAGTTGTTTAGTGAAAATCGAACGAAAAAGAAAAATCTTAAAAATTGCTTACCTTTGGTCACTTTTTCATCATCATCATTGTACAATCGTTCTTTGGATGCACTCAGCAAAGCCAGCCCATATTTAGCCCAACAACGTGCCACATCCGCATATCGATGTTTAAATGTATCCATTACATCAGCGCGCTGTTGTTCTGTCATCTCTTCCGTCAACATACTGGCTTCGTGTTCTGTCATAATGTATGTAGCAGCAGACAAGTGGTGGCGCGCCTCCTTGAACATATTTTCACCAATAAAATATTGGGATAATGTCGCTGCATTTAGTGCAAAATCAATGGATTCAAAAGATTTGGCGTCCAATTGGCGTCGCAGTGTCATGTGGCAATATTTTGCTGACTTCTCCAGCTCCCCCAAATGCCCATACACCTGTGCCAAATAAAAGGTACACAAAGTGTAGAGACCTTCTAGTTCATTTGGACCCTTGCCCTCTTCGACTTCGTCGAGCGTACCGAAAATATCAGTAATGCACATGGCTTTGCTACCGGTACTCGAGAACTCTTTATATGTCTGCTCCGATTTGATAAGTGTGTCAAAAGACTTTTTGTATTCCGAGCGATTTGCTTGCACTATGCCTAGTTCATTGAGAGCACCCATGTAAGGAATAATAGCTTCTGGTTTCATTTTATGAACTTCAATCAAATCCAGACATTCCTGCAACAAGCGTTCACCCGTTGAAATTTCTTCAGTGAATACGGCAATACGCCCAAGGTCACGACACACAAATGCATGCAACACTATATAAGTGAAATCATCTCGACCATCGTCTGCCTCTTCAGCCTTCACCGAGGCTACTGCATTTTTAAGATTTTCTTTCATTTGCAGCAACAACTCACGAGCCGCATAATGCGAGCGAAAGGGATCCGTAAGTGGATCATTTTTACTATCCTCGTTCACGTATTTTATCGCCTTTTCGTAGACTTCCTTGTAGTCTGTTAATATCTCTTTCGCAATCACCATTTTTCACAGATTTTCAGTATTTCAGTATTTCAGTTTTTCACACAGGCACACGGGCACAAGAGTGTTATCTATTCAAGAGCGATGAGCACTTGGATTTAACCGCAAATTGGGAAATTTGTTTGCCGACAAATGTCAATGAACAGGCGGTCGAGTATAGAGTGATTCTTGTGAAAGAAAATGCGGCCTGCGATAATTACTGCAACATATCGCATGCGATAGAATTAAAATACAGTACTTTCACGGTTATTGAAACCAAACTTGAGCCAAGGTTGTTGTAAATCTCGAATGGTTGCACTTATCGAAGAAAATTCCACCCAACGTATTTATAATATTAAAACTTTTAATAAGGCAACATTTAAAGAACGTAAATACTAAATAAAAATATTATTATTTGCTTGGTATTTTACCATCCCTGATAACTTTAAAATAATGAAAATTTTAGGACAATTGAAGTTTGGAGGTGAAGAACTTGTAAGAAATTAGAAGGCGTAAGGAGAGAAGATGCAACTTATGTATTAAAACTCTCGATACTAAATATGAATTAGATACAATTTGACTATTTAAACTTCGGCGTGATGAATGTCGTCCGTTAGTTTTAGTATGTGAGCTTCACCTTCTTCTTTGTTTTTTCAAAATTCAATTGTGTAAAAATATATTATAGTTCAATTCAGTTATAAACATATAAAACAGAGCTATTTTCGCCTTCACTTTAAGTTAATAGGTCTTTGTTCTTACTATTCAAAAGTTCGCTGCTCGCAGACACAAACCAGTCAGCAATTTTCACCACCCAACTTTGATTTCACTACACCGTGAATAGTGCCCACATTTTATGGTTTTGGAACCTGTTGGCCATAATATTCGCGTTATCTTCCATAAAATTGAACTGTTATACTCTATAATCGCATTTTGCTATAATGGTTCCAAACATTTTCAACCACACATCTAAAGAGAGCAACGTGCAGCTTTTTATGGTAAACACGAAAACTTTCAACAACGACAACTTGTTGCTTCAATGCCGCTAAGGGAATTGGTGCTCATTTAGAGACTCGATACCCAGCCAACGTTCTTGTTGCGCAACTTTGTATCTAAGTGGCTTCGAGGGTGAGAAATGCTTCGCAACAAAACGTCATTTCAAAAATTTCTGCACCTTTGCCGGCAACGGAAGAAGCACAGCACAAGCCAACCCCAAGGGAACGAAGATAACGCGGCCTATTGGCGACTTGTCTATTGTTGTTTGCGTATATTTTCTATAAGAGTACGAAAGCGAACATACCACACACATACAAATACTAGTATATTTGCAACGTTGAGTGACTTGGTTTCAAGTAAAGTAAAATTATGAAAATATTCTTTGCCTGCAGCTTTAGTCAGTAGTCTCAGTTGTGCTTAGTCTGTGTAACGGAAATAGTGCCAAGTAAAGAGTCAAAGGCTGTGAAGGGCCCAATGAGCAAACGTTGAAAAATTTTGTGAATTCGCATGCATAAAAATACTTAAGATTTACAAGAAAATTAATGAAATTTTGATTAAAATAAAATTAGCGTAGTGGTAAAGTCAAAAGGTGAAAAGTACAATTGTACGAGCATTTCTAAGCGCTGGTCAAGTTGAAAACGTGTGAGTGAGCAGTGAAGTGTGGTGTGATTTAAATTTGTTGATGTGTTTTATATAAAAAGTAGCAAATTTAATACCATAAACCTTTTAAGACATTAATTTATTTAAGAATCGGTATAACTCACTTACGATTATTTGCGGTAATATTGCCTAACAAATTAAAGAAAAACGTTGATAAATTGATTGAAAATTTAAAAAATATATCAATTGCATTATATGAATGAATTTATGTATGTGAAAAGTTAATTTTTCTCCAGTTTAATTTTGTGCATATAAAAATTAAAAAAAAAAAAACACCTTCTACTGTACGACTATTGATCGTTTGTAGTCCGCCGTGCATCGAGTCTGTTAAAAACCAACAAACCAACAGCAGAGAAAAAACGTCAGCAGTATCAGTAGCAACAGCAACAACAACAAAGGCAATGTTGATGACAATGAAGCACCTAATTGGATTGTTACTAAATTTGGCTGCCATAACAGGTAAGTGCAAGAGTACCCATATCTTTCACCCACATACACGTGTATTGTACAAAAACAAAAAAGAAATGAAAAATACTACCCCATAAGCTTTTTCTGTCTGTGACGTTTCATGGACATACCGGTGGCACGCATTTAGCAGCGCAATATCGCCATTGTTTTCTTTGACACTTGTCCGGCTATTGTTTTATGCAATTTTAAACGTTGTTTAAGAGGACAGTGGAAGACGCGAGTGGGTAGCTCACCCGTAAATATATTTTGCTTATTTTTAAAAGCGAAAACAGAAAATTTAATACATTTTGCGGCAACTCATTGATTTTCTCAACTGAACCCACCAGCGTTGCATGTGCGTCTCATATATGTTTGTATGTATGTGTATGCTTATGTTTGTGATTTAAAGTGATGCAAGAAAACTGCGTTGTGATTATGCAGTGGAAAATCTATGTGAATCATGGCTTCTAATTGAAATTCTCCACTGTTACACGTTCGTCTGTAAATCTTTTTTTCCATAATAGTAATATTTCTATCAATTTAATGCCTGTAATATTTTGAGAAAATACCTGAAAGTGTTGATGATTGATTTGTGAAGTGACCAACACCCTGGGCAGTAAGTAGACTTACAACGTATGACAAATAGCAGATGGATCAAATTCTTTAGTTTAGTCGTTGTGTCATGCATCGTAGGTGGTGCGAAAATAAGTAATAAAATTTATTGAAAAAAACATTTATTTAATTTTAATTTATGCATGCATGTATACAGCAAAGTATCGTGTGAAAGAGAAAATCAAAACAAAATCAAAACATTCATTGGATCCATTCAATGTCATTTATCTCCTAACAGAGATAGCCAACTTTAATCACGTCCATACTTATGCTGCTGATATTTGACCACTAGCGCCTGGGGAGTTCCTGGATTAGATTGTTATATGATGCACGTAGCGACTTACCATCAATCGAGAAAGGCAATTTTATTTACGATGAAGAAGAAATTCGCAAGCTTCAACCTACCGCTGAACAAAGTTTCTAGGCAGCGTCGGAGGCCATTTAGCAAAACCTTGCATCTGAAATCAGATTTGTTGATTTGTTATTTTGGGCATACCATAGATGAATTCACGGCTTGCTAAACTGGCTGCATAGAAGTGTAACGGCCGTTTGGGCAAACCTTACTTTACGAACTGCTGCAGGTTTAAAAAAAGAAATGTGTTGGATGGCTTCTGAAGAAAAGTACTGATACTGAAAGTACTTAAAAACTGAGCATAGTGCTCGTAGGCTTGCCAATCGGAGGTTTTCCCAATGCTCTGCACAGCGGAATGGATAATTGGGGGACGGTGGCGTGAATACCGCGTCAGAGTCTGTAGTAACTCTGGCTACCTCAAAGTTATTAGAAACCGCTTATTCTTCCTAAAAATATATTCGGAAATGTAAACTGAGATGGAATTCTGTGGCACAGAGCAACGAACTTGAACTTATGCATGTACTTACGTTCAGATTAACAAACTGACTGTTGAATCGGTGCACTGTAGATCTACAGCTCAGCCAATATGACCCAAGGCAAAGTATAGCTCTAGTTTTTGCTGGACTCCTTATGTGGATTCGTGACAGGGACCATTAGTGCAGACTCAACGTCTGCGTAACGATTAAGTGCTTCTTGAAAAAATCACACTGGGCAGTAGCGGAATCCCTTATTAAGTTTGAAAGGAAAGAGCTGAATTTGCTGATGGAATTAATCACAAAGGACCAATATATGGCAACTATAGGCATTATCAACAATCAAAATTTAGAGCCCTTTTACTGTTTTTCTCCGACATTCGATAAACTAAGAAAGTATATTTTGGATCAGATGTACTAAAAATAGGTTAGCTCTACATTATAGATACCTGGACAAACTTCCCAGAAACATGATGAAGTTAGAGAGGAGTTACAGGAGGTTGACAGAATATTTTCTCACAGAAAATGTGTTTATTCATAAAATATCCGACTTAATACGCTTTAATGAAAGCCCGAAACACTTGTTTTTAGACAGAAAATGAAGGATTTACGGTAGTCGCCGTAGTCGAATGGGTTAATGCGTGAATACTATTCGGAATTCAGAGAGAACGTACGTTCGAATCTCGGTGAAACACTAAAATTAAGAAAAAGTTTTTTCTAATAGCGGTCGCCCCTCGGCAGGCAATGGCAAACCTCCGAGTGTATTTCAGCCATGAAAAAGCTCCTCATAAAAAATATCTGCCTTTCGGAGTCGGCTTAAAACTGTAGGTCCCTCCATTTGTGGTACAACATCAAGACGCACGCCACAAATAGGAGGCGGAACTCGGCCAAACACCCAGAAAAGGCTGTAAGCGCCAATTATATACATATATATATATATATGTATATATAAATTTTCATGCGTTCCTAAAGTTTTTCTAAAAATTCAGATAAAAAGTTAAAATTTAGATGAAAATTTTTTGAATTTTTTATAAAGTTTGAAAGTTTGGCCTACATGGTTGGGCAGGCTATATTTCTTTTTTTTAATATTAAAAAAATTGTGATTGAAAAACATTATTGCTCGCCATTGTGCGAAGTTGCGCAAAATTAATCTAATTTATTAAAATATTTCGTCTTGTACAGATCAAAATCGTTTATACGAAATGAGCTAGGAGCCCAGCAAAAAAAAAAACCAAGAAAAAAAAGAGAATTCAAGAAAAACGGTGAAATTGGGCAAAAAGCAAGTACTGCTTTAGAGTTTCTCAAGTATAGTTTTTTATGATGAATCAAAATTTAATCTTATGGGTTCTGATGGCGATGAAAAAAACTGTCGCGGACAAGATGAACTCTTTGCAGAAAAGTACCTGCTTTCTATTTGAAAGCATTCCAACTCACTAAGTTATGATATTGGGCTGCATTTCTACATAAATATAACACGAAATTCATTTTAATTATTGAATTGAATGCGAAGGCAAAAGTTTAAAGTTAATGAAGCAAGCATAAAGCATCGGGTATGTTTTGCATGTCACACCAACTAATTTGGCAATACAGCTGCGTGAAATATCGTTAATCATCTCCTGACCTCAAAACCAATTCAATCCGACCCATGTATTTACACAATAATTCAAAATTCGATAATTTAAGCATGTGGTTTCTTTAACTGTTATTTTTTCATCACAAATCCTTCGAAAAATTTGAGAAGCCAACATGAGAAAAACCTTTGAGCCTGATTACCCATTTTGAAATGGAATGCAAGTGGACATTTGCCCTCCATTAGCTCTTGTTCCTTGTATGGAATTGTGAGTCCTTTCAGTTGAAGAAAGGAACCCAAAAGGCCAAAGATGCGTATGTGTTATAATTATGCACTTAAATTTACTTATGCACACATTTACTTAAACCAACCACAAATCTTAATTCACTGTAAATTTAATAAATTTAAATGGCAATCGGTTTTTGAGAGATTTTATGCCTCAGTCAATTTATTGTGAGATAAGTAATTGCATTACGAAATGAATTAAAATCTTCAATTCTCTATGTAGCAGCCATTTAAAAGCTTTGAAATAGAAATGTGCAACAATTAAATATTATAAATAAATGGTTGAATGCAAATTTCACTCCTCTGAGTGTTGGAATGTGTCAAAAAAGGAATTTAATAAATACACATTTGGCAAATGACGCTTCCTGGAAGGCCACAAATAAAATATTGATAAAACATCTACTGCTTTAATAAAGCTTTGCAGGTCGCATACTAGCGGTAAAGCATACCTATATCTGTGTGCGTTTATAGAGAATTTATTTGTATACATATGTCTGTGATATGTATAAATAAATGATTGAGAGTTTGACATGAAATTGCGGAAATGTCAAAGCACATTTCTGCGAGGAAGTGAGAATATGAAATTCAAGTATTTGAATTGGTTTGTTTAAAGTGTGAGAGTGGGTAAAGCACAGTGAAGAAGAAAAGTGTTGGTTTTGGGAGATAATTCTATTAATTTTGATTCTGTGAGCATTGCTTGAAGATATGTACGCATAAGTAAATTCCATATATACAAGGTTACCTTGTCACCCTAAGTCAACTGATTTGAGATATGTTTTTTTTTGTTAGGTTGCCACATCATGTTGGTCTTCCTTGTCGCGGGGATGAGGCTTAAGCGGTGGTCTGACCCCCATATCATGGGGACCAACCCAACACGAACGTAGAGGGAAGCTCCACATGGGGATTGGCTAGTCATCCATCTGCTTTACGGCGTATTTGGTGGCCATCCAATCACCATGCGAAGATTACCGTACAAACGAAGATCCCTTTGTTATTCCCAAACCAGTGCCATCCTTTTATTTCCTCTCCTTGCCCACTCCCTAATCCTCTCCTTGCCCACTCCCTAATGCGACACCGTGCCCATTGGATGGTTTGCAGCCAGGGGTTCACCAAAACGGCTGTATTTCAACGGCGCCTTCCTAATACCGGGCCGCCTTAGGAAGTAACTGTGGTATGGGGCATTGCCGTGGAGGACCGTTTGAATTCCACGTTATTTAAATAGACCACTGCGGTCGCCTCGTCGAGCAGGTGGTAGTACGAAAAAGATGAATACAAAAAATGACTTAAACGACAAAACTTCCATTGTAGCGGGAGCAGGTTGCAGTGGTCGTAATGCACACACGCATAACGCTCTTCATCGCGGAGGTGCCGGAAAAGCTAGGTGGACTAATCTGACCACATGCAAAACAGCAAAAGTCATGTGCAGAACTAACAACAAAAAACTGACTGAACTCGTACTTACGCTCTCGCGAAAGGACTGCAGAAATATCATAGGCAGGTCATAATCTATTGGATGCACATGCGTACACGATGAGGAAACTTTAGAACACCTTCTGTGCGTTTGTGCGGCATTATTAAAAACGCGTCTAAAATGCCTGGGAGCCCCATTGTTTGAGGGTCTGGAGGACGTCTCAAAAGCGGATGCCCCAGCTCTGCTTAAATTCGCCAAAAGCGCTGACATCCTACATGATGTCCACTTTCGGTATTCATAGGGGTCGGTAACCAAAAGGTCCTAACCTTGGCAACATATGTAATCAACATTCCTACTAAAATTGTATCGCCACTGCTTGATATTTGTAAGAGTTACGTCGTTTTGAGTAAATCTACCACTGCAGGTGTTTTCGATTCTTTACAGTTTAATGACGAGTATTAAATTTAAGTTGTTGAGGATTCTTACATATTTAAGCGTTAAGAGACGCTTTGGATGTTATGAGGCGCAAACATCTTGCGTGAGACATTTTGCCAAAAAAGAAAGGATTTGGGGGAGGGTAGCACTTGGATTTTGCATCATGATAACGCACCGTTGCACAGTGCCATCAATAAGACTGATTAAAGATGTCGTGATACCTATTAAAAGGGCGCAAGAATTTCAACGACACGATTTGGGGTATAGCCTCAATTGCAACACCCAAAAGTACAAAATAAGGATTTTTACTTCAATCTCGGTGAAAGTGCCCAGTTGAGCCTAAAAAGGTGTTTGGTTTTTCTTACAGTGACGTATAAAAACAGGAAAGGTAGTTGTTATTGTATTGATATTGAAATTTCGAAAAGTCGGGTTTATAATAAACAAACTCCATTCTCAAACTCCAAATTCTAAATTTTAGTATGATCGCAGGTTTCACCCTAAAATCAAGTAAAATTTGCATCTTTTCGAGGGAAACGCGTTTTTGTTGTTATACTCACATTAAGATAAAATTTTAATTGTTTTAGAGATTTTAATTGTGTAGAGATTTGTCAAGCAATAGGTTTTCATAGACTCGGAAAATGTAATGTAACTTAAAGAATGTAATGAAAGCAGAAAAAAATAAAATATGCTTGCAACAATAAAAATATTTTTAAAGTGTACGCGGACTTTATGGGATATGTGTATGTACAGATAAGATCTTATCCCCGAACTCTAATACAACTGATCTAGTGATCGCATTTATCATAGGTGTTGAAATACGTTACAACATCTGCTATAACATTTTCGCACGATAGAAATAATTTATACACTTGCATTTTTTGAGATGTGAAAACTGACAGAGCTTTGAAGGAGTTAACAGATGGGCTCAAAAGTCCCGGGCCTAACACAGAAACCTTTTTTTTGTTCAAAATTAACTTTATTCATCAACGTAATTTCCAGCTCCGCTCTAACATTTCAATACCACTTTTGTAGAACGATTTATATTTTGTCTCAAAATGCAATAGATCTCAGTTTCACCGATAACCTCTTCATTCGAGTTGAATTTCTTACCGGTGAGCATTTTTTTAAGTCTGCGAACAGCAAGTAATCGCTAGGAGAAAACGCAGTACCCACTTGGAGCAGAGCTTTCTCATAGTCAAATGCTCGTGCAATACTTATAAAGTCAACACCTTCTTTTGATATCTTTATTTGGACGTCCACTGCGTTGTGCATCATCGGTGTCTCTGCGACCACTTTTGAAGTCATCAAACCATCGTTTTATTGATGTTTCTGATGGAGCGGAGTACCAATAACACTTTTCAAGCCATTAATTCGCTTAAACGGTATTTTTTCCTATCAAGAAACAGTCTAAAATTAAAACAGGAAATTCTTTTTGATCCATTGCTTTGAAAATAACAAAAGTAGCGTCTCTCTTAGCACAACAACTCACATACTAATGAAAAGGGTCGTCTAATGCCACCTAATACTTCAGATTGCAATAATAATCAGAGTTTATGGTTTTACCAGTTTAGAGATAATCTACTACTAGATTCTAAAGAACTGATGCTAATACCATTAGCCATAGCCATTTTCTGGACCCTAACTTACTTCGAAACTGAAGTATATATTAGGTTAACACCACTTCTTAGCTTTTTGTGTTGACTCAGGCTTCTTGTGGTATGTCGACTGAGGTCCTCTGAGGTACAAACTCTTTTTTTTACTTTCTAAAAAGCTTCAAATGTTGCTGAAAATTTGATCTCGTATGTGGTTTTCTTCCATTTTAGCAATTGAGGCAATCACTGTGCATACAGCTTTCTGAAACCCTAAACTTTGCTCAAAATATGACTCACTATTTAATGAGGTCATTAAAGCCTTTGTGAAAGCTTTACGCTCTGTTAATCGACGATTTGCAATACCACGTCTTCTATTTTTTATTTAAACTAGATATACAGGCCAAGCGAGAGGATCCTTAAATCAAATCAAATAATTTCGAGGTGATTTATCTGGTTTATCTTTACTAAACCCGCTAATAATGGTAGTCTTGAAACTCAATGGAGATTTTCTCTATCCAAAAAGTGGTACTTTAGACTGAATAGACAATTGAGCAGTAAAGTTCAGTCTCGTCGAACAATAGTTATATAACCCCTTCTATTTCATAGCAGAGAACTTTGGACAATGATAACTTCCGATGTGGAGGCAATTTAAGTGTTATGACAAATAATCACGAAGGATTTATGGAGCATTGTCCTTTAGTGACGGAAAATAGTACAAACGATATAAAACTTAGCTATACAAGTTTTTCACTGACATAGACATAATGCAGCGAATAAAGACTTAGCGGTTTCGCTGGGTGGGTTATGCCGTACGATTGGATACATGCTTCACATCAGAAAGTAATATATGCTGTACGTAGTGTGCTGGTAATAGCGGAAGACTAAAATGCCTACTCTGCTTTGGAAAGGTGTGGCTTCTCTTGGTGCTTTTAATTTGCGCTGGTTAGCACGAAATCTGGCGCGTTTTTTGGAGTTCAATTTATCACTTCAGGTAATTAATCCTCCATTAGAGCTCTTTCTCTGTCAAGATATTCTTGAAATTCCGACCAGAAAATCAAAGATATATAAATCGTATTAGGTATCTGTCCAATACACGACAAATATTATTGTTACAGATTTTAAAGTGACAAAAAATAAGTACTGAGGTGGAATCCGCAAATAACCACTTTCCACATCGGCCGAGTTAGATGTGTATATCTATATTTGTTTCTAAGCAAGCAATAGCCCTCAAATTGAATTTTTGGCGAAAACTTCTCACAAAAATTGGTAGTGGTGATTTTCACTCAATGAAAATTACATACATACATCGTTCATGCAAAGGCGGCAGTGTGGGCTTACTTGACAGTCACAAAGTATCAGAATAGCTCCTCTCCAGTAGCAGCATCCCTTCACAGAGTCTTAGCGTGCAATAAATAACAACTTACCCAAAGATACGTTTATTATCCCAATCCAAATCTCATATTCAGATTAAATCCTAAATTCTTCTCTCTCTCGACGCCAAATACCGATTAACCTTTTCATACCTGATTTTAATATTATATTTAAAAAAAAAATTAAAGTTTTGTATATAAATATATTTGTAGAAAGCTAACCGCGACATTCAGAAAATACAACTCTAAATTTGATTTTTCCACGGGTTGACCAATATCGGATGTGTTTGATACGGAATTTTAAACTGACAGGGCAGGCCGTGTTTTGAGGTTAAGTGACAATAGTACTAATATTTGACTAATGAAAACAACAAAAGCAACCTATTCCATAAAGCTACACAAGGCCGAAGAACTGCCCCAACACCACTGGTAAAAAGCCATGAAACATTAATTTAATCTAAGTAGGGTGCGGACTCGGCATAATATTTCAAATAAATGTTTAGTCACACACACACAACCACAGCCGGGTCAAATCAGTCGAGCGGGCGGTTGACGGTTGTATGAATCTATTTGCAAGTGTCGAGACAATCTAGAAAATCTAGTAAATTTGTTTTATTCCATATACAAGTATGAGTATGTAGTTGTGAGAAGGATCGTGGAGTAGTAGCTGTTGATATTGTTGTTGAAAATGTTTAATAATATTGTTGTTGTTGTAGATGGTTTTTAGAACTATTTAGTTTTCGTTGTTGCCACTTTTTGCTTACCCGGATGCATGCATTCGAGCGTTCGCTTAATAGAGTGTGTTTTTGTTTTTGCTGTTGGTTACACGGTCGGTGGCTGCAACTGATTTTGCTGCCTCTGTAGTTGGGCTTGTAAATCTGGTGTAATCGAATTTGCTGTGCACAATCAGGCAAAAGTTGCTGATAACAACATGCAACATGCCAACGTAGCGACAACAACAAATTACAATAATAAAAACTTACAACCGTAATGCAAAAGTATCGATATAGACATACATAAATATGCACATACATACATATGTTTATGTATCGCGTATATAAGGCGTCCTTTTTAAGGGTCCTTAGTTCAGCATTTGGCCGAGCTTCTATGACTTGTGATATTCCTCTTGAAGTTGTTAAATTGGAGCCCAAAAGTTGTATCCCAACTTAGAACGCCAGATGATTCTTACTAGTATCCCTTTCATAACTGAAATCTACTCGGAATTTTGGATTGCATGCCGGGACATAACAGCTACAAAAACAAAACTTGATCTGTCTCCTTTGATGCTTCATGCTAGTAGTGGAAAGCGATCTCGGGATGAACCTAATAGTAAACACGCACAAATACACGCGCAGTTAGTTCATCTTATTCTGATAAATTACCATGCAAAAAATTACACTCGAACAAGGCTTTAAAATGGAGGAAATTTATTTATTTCAAAATTTCACCTTCAATCTGGCACATTTTCAAATAACTTCGCTTCCATTACGTCGCTCATAATCGTCCATCTGATCAGCAACCGTTCAACTCATGTGGGTAATATTTATCAAATATGCGCTTATACTGTGCATACCGCAAAAGCTATGCTCCGCAGATGTGTGTCTGATCGAGAATATAGATTCTATAGAATCTACTGAATACTGCTATCAATAAGTCAGTTTGTGTTAATTCATTACACTAAGTGGAAGATTTTGGGGTAGAATTCTCCCCCACACTCTTATAGAATTCTACCGTTGCAGTGGTTGACTCTGGAGCATGTTTCATTCTTTTTTAGAAGCGCATGAAACCATCACCAAAGAGCATAGAAATAAAGAGAAAGCTATGCAGCTTCCGGCTAGAAAATTCATCACCCAAAAATCAGATGGAATTAATGAGGATCCGTTTAGTTTCCAATTAATAATTGATCTTTAAAAATTCTTTACCAGAGCTTTGTTAGACGAGTTTTGGGTGGTCAAATCATTTCGAGAAAGAGCCTGACATTCGCAATTCCAGAATTTACGATTTAATCCCAGCTCATATTTTCATTTTATCAACCAACATTTAGGCGTTGTTAGCGAGATAGAGATGACTGTGTGAGAAAAAGTGGTACAAGTTGAATTAAAATACCAGGGCCATATAGCAGAATACTTAAAGTTTTTTGTATTCCCAACACAATTTCTGTTTTCATAGTCTAAGTAAGTTTTAAATTATGTAGCTAAGCGCTTTTTGAAAAAGTGAAAAATAGACAGTTAAAATCCTTATCTGAGCGAAATATGCTCCTAGTTTAGACTTGTATGGGTAGTAGAATTTCACGAGGAACACCTTTGTAGAATATTTTAGCCTAATAGTAACCTTTTTGGGAGATGTTTGAAAAAAAACGTATTTGTAAGGTTGCTAGAGGGTTAACGGTTCCAAAAGTTATTCCTCAGAAATTTGCACTACGTGTCTTCTCATAAAAAATCTGCATAAAAAGAACGAAAAAGTGTACCGAGTTAAAATTGTAATAATTTATTTTCCCTCCTTAAGATATGCAACACTTTTCATTTTTTTCTTTTATAGGCATTTCGTACATTGTGAAATTCCTCTATATGTATACAGATAAGTATTTTTGAAGAATTCTCAGTTAAGTAACTTAAAAACTAATTACAGTAGGTTCTGTTTTTATGCGGCTTTTTTTTATGCGGTTTTGAAATAGTGCGGTTTTTTTTTTAAATTACAAAATGCATGTCGATCTATCGGGAACTGTATATATAAGCAAGATTCTAAACCAGCTAAGCAAAAACTCATCACAGATTACATCAGAAATGTTAACCCTACAAGTATGGAACCGCCTGCATAACTATCTAGATCAGACGTGTACAATTCCTCAAGTGACGAAAGTGATTTTGCGCCAAATCCTAAACGAACGCGCAACATGTGGGTATTGTTTGATTCAATTTCTGACTTAAATTTATTTTTCGATTCTGACATTTCTTAAACAAAGATATAATTTTCAAAAATACAATATTTTGTTTATGCGATTTTACTTAATTATTTCAGATTCATGCGGTCTATGGAACGTATCTATAGGTATAATATGGGACTATGTGCCCTTTTTTATGCGATTTTATTACATTATTTCAGATTTATGCGGTTTTAGCACTTTTGAAACGTATCTATAGTTTTACTATAGAACTAGTAGCTTTTTTTATGCTGTTTTTTTTTATGCTGTTGCTTGCGGAACGTATCTACCGCATAAAAACAGAACCTACTGTATGCTAAAAAAAATGCTGGGAATGCACAAAACTTCGGGGGTTTTACATATGACGTCAGTACGAGACCTTTCATCATGTCTTGCAAAATTGTGTGCTCCCAAATTGGATACTTTCCTTCTTTCTTTGTTTTGTAAGCACTCGGGCCGTTATACGAGTATTTAAATATTAGATAGCGTGCTCTTTGAAATTTGTAGTTGCAAAGTAAAATGTAAATAAAGAACAGTCGATTTTTCTTACTGTCATCACCAGCTTCAAAAACAACTGAAATAACTGACAATTTTACTCCAGCTTTCACCTTATTTTGGAACTAGTATTTAACTTTGTCATGCAGTTGACAAAACGAAAAGAGTTAAAGTGCAGTTTAAAGTTATGAATATTTTACCGGGCTCGGTAAGGCCAAAGTGTTTACTAATTAATTGTACTTCTTTGTGTTTATCTAAACAAGATTCTATAATTCCAATAAATCACCCGCTACCTATATACATAAGCGTGTTTGTGTATACGTATGCATATGCATGTGTGTATTTAAGTGACAACGTAACGGCAGCAGCCAACGATGGCAATTTTGTTAACAAACATCAACTACTGCTACTACAACAACAGCAACATTAATAACAACTTTTGCAACATTTGCGGTTGCTGCTGTTGACGATGTATTTATGTATGTGTGTTGCCTCAGCCTGCCGCTGAGTAGCAACCCGTCGCCAAGCAGCTGGTAAGTAGCAAACGAGCAACGCCGCCATATTATCATCGATTTGTCGAGAAAACTATTTTAATTTGAACAGTACACAGTTGCAGCTCAACTTAACTCCCTCTTCGACCTACATATAAACATACATAAATACGTGTCTAATAATATGTGCTTATATTTGGTACAAGAACATATCGTCTACTTGTAGCACAACAAAGTATAACTGAACATATGCTGGCTGCTGGTACAACAAATTTGAGAAGCTGCTTTATTTTGTAGGATCCTTCTTAGAACTTTGTTGTTGCAGCTCTCATACATGTGTTGTACTTTCAACTTACTGCTGCTACTACTATTAAATACTTCCCTCCGCCGCTTCCACATCCATTTAAACTTTCTTTCTTCATCTCTGCTATTGTTGCGGTTTGCTCGATGACTGCAATTACTTAAGGAAAACTTCCAAGTCCCTCTGGTAGGAAACCATATGCGTAAGTATCACTCAAACAAAAGGAGTTAACATTTCCAAATGCTTATATTCTTATAAATAAGAGCATATATATACATATGTAGATGTATGTATAACTGTATATTACTTATATACTTATAATGTTTTATATAATAAATTGGATACTTTTCTATAACATATGCTTGTATGTCTGTGTGCAAATGCATGTTTTGCATTGTGGTAAACAATTAAAAGTTTTCCCCTAATTGGCTGTAAAATTGCCTTGGTTAGCATCATTAGTGGGGAATTGCTTCAATACTTATATATATACATAGTATGTGTATGAGTATCCAAGCCTGCTTACTTAGAAATACAAGTTTTGGTTGCACTTTTGCTATTGTAGCTGAGCTGAATATGAGAGGAAGTTGTAGAAAATTTTATGGAGATACTTGCAAGTGTTATAAAGAAAATAAATCTCAAATTTAATATACACACTTACATGTTCATTTGGGCAAACATTAAAAAAAAGGAATGTATGTATAAGTTTCTACGAAATGGCTCTTGTGGGATCAATAAATTGATTACGTGGTACCTATGCATTCACTGCATACATATTTATATATATTTTTAAGTAGTATTTTACAAAGAAATGCATTTAAATAAGTTCATATGTACATTTGTATAGGTGTATGCTTGGATACTTGGTCTTGTAGCCTTTTTGGATATTTCATGCACTCTTAACAATATAATTTTCATCAATATCAAATCTCTAATAAAAAATGTTATGAGTACACTACTCTTCTAATCACTATTAATGGATCCATAACTAAAAAATAATAATTAAAAAAACAACTCCAAAGGATCTTTACATTTTAAAAATATCTGAACAAATTATTTAATAGGTATTATAAAAATTAAGCCTTTGATTTGGCCTTGTTCAGCCACAAAAATTCTATTCGGTTTCGGTTGAAATTGTGGCCAAAGTTCGGTTTGGTTAGGCCTTACAAATTGGTGTTCGGTCATTCTTTATTAAAAACCAACAAGTGTTCTGATCGTACCTACAGGCATACTAGAAAGTAAGTATCTTTGCCTGCGCAATGTAATAACTTTGGATCTGTTCTTGAAAATGTTACTGAAGTCAAGGACTAAGGACAAGTATTTTATATCGACTATTGACGCATATCGCATAAAATGGACAATTGTAGTTTTTGGCTATTCAGCAGGATCGAAAGGGGATTCACTGTAACGATCTGTCAGAACACTGATAGGAGCCCACTTTGACTTGACTACGCTCAACAGAGAGGCGTCCCACTATCTTCTCTTAAGAACTGGATCAATTTCCGTTGAGAGCTAAATATCAGATGAGCTGTGCAACCCATATCTTCAATAACAAGTCAAGTTTAAAACGAGGAGGAGTTGGAAAGTGTTGCCCACTACTTCTGCCGTGGTCAAGTTTGGCCAAGGCGAGACACCAATGCTACTTTGAGTACTTTTTCGAATACTCTCATAGCTTATCTAGATTTAAATTTTAGGGAAATATAATAAATCCAATAGTTTTTCCTTCTGTGTTAACATAATGGGCTAAACAGCATAGGAGCACTCCACCGCTCTGTGTATGTAGACAGCCACCCCAACTTAACTTAACATTAGCACTTTTTCTGTTCTAATCCTATCGGCTACTTCTTTCAGTTTTCAGTATACATTTTGTTCTTTAAATTAATTTCTGTATCATAGTTTTTGGGTTTTGCATTTTAGTTTCTTTTATAATCTATTTTCGTAACGGTATGCATATTTATTCATACAATTTTCACTTAATCTACTCAACTCCTTTTTTATTTTCATTTTTACTTTTTACGTTTTACTTTCTGCTATTCTGTAAAATTTCATTTTCGTTTGCGCAATTTTATGCTCAGCATTAGATTTTCACTTTTCATTTTTCGCTTTTGTGCATCTCTCATTTGGCATCTCTACAAAAAAAATGTATTATATCTTATCCTGCAACTACTTTGCTCAACCGAGTCCAATGCTTCCTGACCGCATGCAATTGTCTTCTAATTGGTTTTGTTTATGTGCTGTTACATGTAAATAATTAACAACAAAAAAGTTAATGAAATCCAACAACAACTCTTCAACCTCTCTATTTTTTGTGTCTAGCCAGCCAGTGACTCGGTCGGTATTATAATTTATTATTATTTTTATATTCTCTACTCGTTTTTAATTGGTTTTATTTGTATATTCCTCTTTACTTTACAATATTCATTTTTTAAAATGCCCGTTTTTGTTTTTTTAATGTCATATTGCTAAAATTCTGCCATAACATAGTGAAGAGTATTCCACACAATTGTTTGTCTAACACTCAACAAATTTGATACGCGTTCTTGCTCTATTGTTAGGGGCACTCTGCCACAAACAGCAGAGATAGAGGATACAATGGCAGAATGTAGTGTGTGATTTTATTGGATGTGGGTATGTGTGTTAGTGTACTTGTATGAATTTGTGAGTGCTTTAACGTAAACTTCTATTGGTAGTGGTCCGTTGTCTGGGACGTCTGAATTTGACTTAATAGACTCATTAACGATGTGAATGTTTTTCCAGTTGTTTTTTGGCGAAAGTTTACATATGACGTAGTGCAATGACCACTGTTTGTTGAGTCCCATTATATATGTATGTATACTCGTATTGTATTATTATTAACAAAAGGCTTTAGTATTAAAATAAAGGGAAACGTGTATGCATGTATGTACATAAGTAGCTTTGCAATTAAAATGAAATATGAGCCGCTCTTTGTTTGATATGAGGGTATGCCTCGTTTGAATAATGGCTGTTTGCACAACCTAAATGAAACAAAAACGGGTTTGTTTATTTCCAAAAAAAAAAGTAATTTTGCTTCCTAGCAAATTCACATATTCGGCTATGAATGTATGCGAAATGTGTTTAAATGAATATTGAGGTCAAAATGTATTATATAACCTGATACCTCTTTCATATGTAATTGTAACAGTTTAATCCTTCTACTTAAAAAATGTATGACTGCCTAAGGACACATATTTAGTTCCAGAAAAATACAAATACCCATATGCTACTAACTGAAGCTCGAAAAGTGAAAGGATGGAGAAAATGAGAAATTCAAATTATTCTGCGCTTTTATGCATATGTTTTCCTGACGATAATATTTCTATACTAGACTGGACTTGATTAGTTATTGAATTATTTAGTTATTAAATTAACTTTATTAAACTATGCTGCCCTATATAAGCATAGAAGTAAACCGTACATGTATTATACGGTAGTATAAAATACTGCACTATATTTGGTTACTCTGGATATAGTTTACGAGGTTATACCACACTTAGTACTATACTATACTATTACCTTTTTACCTATGTTATACTTGGTGGCGGTAAAATCTTAAGAAACGTATTTTTGGTCTGTTTATCATTAAAAATAAAAAAAATAAATAATTGGCGCGTACACTTCTGTTAGGTGTTTGGCCGAGCTCCTCCTCCTATTTGTGGTGTGCGTGTTGATGTTGTTCCACAAATGGAGGGACCTACAGTTTCAAGCCGACTCCGAACGGCAGATATTTTTATGAGGAGCTTTTTCATGGCAGAAATACACTCGGAGGTTTGCCATTGCCTGCCGAGGGGCGACCGCTATTAGAAAAATGTTTTTATTAATTTTGCTTTCACCGAGATTCGAACCAACGACCTCTCTGTGAATTCCGAATGGTAATCACGCACCTACCCATTCGGCTACGGCTTTCCTTAAAAAGCTTATGCACTAAAGACTTAAACCTATACCATATCCGTGACGTGATGGGCACTGTAGGACGGCAGAATCGTATTTAGACGCTCAAATATACATGGGAAGGAAGTCTGTACTATAAAGGTGTATGTCTGTTGTCCGCGTATCACTACGAACCGATAACACCAAATGACGTAAAAATTTGTATACATTCATATTTTCACCCAATGAGGGTTATAGGCATGTTTTTATGATGAAACCCCCCTCCCACAGCCCCCAGGCCGCGCCTCCACTCTCATTCGTCACTAATAATCGAATATTTGCTTAAATTCAATCTAAAAAATCTTAGTTTTTCCTATTTCCCAATATTTATAGCACACTCTAGACTTCATAATCCTCATAAGCTGTTCAACTATGACCCAAATGCAAAGTTGAAAAACGGTTTGAGATAGAAAATTAATAAAAATAATTTTGCTTGATATTTTTCTGATTGGTTGTTTTGATTTTATTCAACGTGGCATATCAATGGATGCCGGGTATTGTAATATTATGGTTATTAATAAAAAATTATTTTCTGTGAAATTATTGTTTGTAATTCTTTTATATATCTACATATCCTTAACCTCTCAAAACTACTCCTACGCGACCGGGGGCCGCGGGTTAAAGCTAGTCACATATAAAAAAGATTTCATTTTGGAGACCAGTGTTATAAATCCAGATATTCAGTACGTTTTTTAAATTTGGTTTCCACAAATAGTACACCCATATATTTGTACTCGGCCAGAAATACAAATGGCTGGAGCCAAAACATTTATAACTTATTTATTTATTTTGGTATCTAAATTTGAGGGTATTTTCAGAATAATTTGTCAGGATACCCAGAAGACCAGTGCCAGAGGTTACTCGGTCTAGAACTCACAAAAGCGCCGGGGGTAGTTGTATTTGTGTGTACACATGAAGATGAGTAATTTTTCAGAGATGGTAAAGAGGTAATGTGGTAATGTGCAGATAAGCAATCATGGCTCCTGTGATTTTGTAACTTCCAAATATTAACATGAAAGCAATTTTGTTGGTGACTAATTGATCGGAAAAATTTAGAACTAAGTGATCATTGTCCAAGAGACATCGTAGTTTATGGAAAGAAATATCTACTGAACGTTCAATCCTTTCGCTAGACAGTGCCAAACAATTCAAGACACTATCTTATCTCATCCTCCTACACATCTTGGCAACTTCTAAAGAAACTGCTCCAAAAAATCCAGCGAGTTAAGCCAATCAAGGAAACCAAAAAGTTCCCGAGCCATTTGATAGATGGACTCGATTTTAATCACTCAAAGCTGCTGAGTGAACAAAATCTTTTCTTTTCTTTCAGTAAGGTGGAGATGTAGTGAGACCGCTAAACTGTAGGGGATGCTAATTAGCAGAACTCGATAGCTGTACGATTGGTGTACTACATTTTCATCTAGCAGACGTGGGGCGACCTGCACGTCATTCAAACTTTCATATTACAGAGATATAGAGTCTCTCTTTTCATGCAACGATAATAGCTTAGGGAGCTCTCCCCTATGTTAGCTCTAAAGGTATTTAATTAACTTTTTTTTTAATTTTATATTTTATTTAGCAGAATCTTTTATGAATCCCGGCCCTGGATCTAATTCAATTAGTAATTTTTTCCTTTCATACCACATCCAGACACGCTCCTGAACAAAGTTCGTGAATTCTCGCTGTAGCCTACTTGCATATTGATGCTTCGTCAGCACACTTAACCATTTTGCTGCAGCTATTAACCAATTCCGTGCTGGAATAGCTTAGCCGAGGTTTCGAATTCTTTATAAGCATTTCTCGGTACAACTCCCACAATTTTCTGGCAACCAGGCTTCAATTTTGCTACGAGATCGCCCTCTCATGGAAATCGCTATTTAGTACAGTTCGTACAGAGCTTTTCCTGGTTATATTCCCGCAGCAACTTATATGTTCTATGTTTGGGACCAAAGGCACATAAAGTCTCTTGCCGCAACTGAGGTATCTTCCTTCGAGCGTTTCTGGTTTGTGAGATAGATCCTAGTTTTTTCCTTATTTATGGCTCTCAAGGAAGGATGGCAGGAGCGCCTTCAACGTTGATTTGGTATTTAAATGTCTCATTGATTTCAAGTGTGGCAATATTTAGTACAGAAGTGAACTCAACATTTTCACTGGATTTCACAGCTAGCATTGTTATTGATGTTAGTCTCATCTCTCTCCTCGCATACATTTATTTTCATTTTTATTTGAGCTGGGGGTTACATTCTGCGTGCTATAGGTTTTTCGCCCAAATGCAGCACAGCCACATACGAGGAAATGAGTTAGCTTATATTTTTACACAAATGACAGCCGTGATATATGAAGGGATATTGACTTTGCATAACAGCTGGTAGGCAGTCAAACAGTTATTTGCAAACACAACCAACACTGGAACTATACGCTTTTCTGTCGCTGAACTCTTCACCAGTGACTGCTAGTTAATTGGTCAATTGCGTCATGAGAGAGGTCAATGCATGCAATGAGGACAAAAAACTGAAATATTGTAGTTTTCGAAATACGGAACGCAAATACATACATTGATATGTATATGCATATATCTGCTTTCAAATGTGGCATATTTACTTACTCGTACTAACTCATGAATGTACCCAGCGCATGCATGTGGTTGAAGAAAGGTATAGCTAAGAGATTTTGAAATTTGTAACGTACAAGTTTTTAAATAAGTAACGCAATTCGGTAGTTAAGTGGAACAGTAAAATTTGTGGCTTAAAGCTGAAAGCTTTTGATTAGTATTTCGGGCCGAGACGAGTTAGAGTTTAAAACAGTGATTTTTTAGTGTATTTATTTATTTTATTTATTGGCTTAGTTAACTTATTTATTCACACATATTTGAGCTCTTAGATGATTCCAGCTAAATATGAGCTGTGTTTCTCTAGAGTAGCTTCCGATAACATTTTATTCATCTTCAATTATACTTAACGACAGATCCAAATGACCTCATGATCTAAAGGCGTTTTGAGTAGACATTAACTTCCGGGTCTAACTTTTCAATGTTGCCAGTTTTCATGTGTTTCTATATTTTCTGTTCTATAACTGTAATTTTACTTTTGAATTACTTTTTCCACTAAATGAAAAAAAATAATTTTGAGTGATGGAAATCTTAATTTTAAGCTTTACGCGCTCCATTGCTAGTCTGTTTATTTACTGCAGCTGTTTGGTTCACAAGTGCCAAATGCGATTGACGTACAACGTTATTTGTAGAAATTATAAATCTTCCGATAGGTTAATTTTGCGCCACCTTGTATTACAGTACATTTTCCATATTTATCTACATTATATCAAATAGTCAGACAACGCTATGAGATTTGTAGTATCTCATAATCTTATCGAAGTTATACAACTAATACGACGGTAAGATTAGTAAATTTGATGAGCCTCAGAGATGAACCTTAGAGACACTATACAATTCCTACAAGTCAATCTTTACTGAGTTCTGGAATAATACAGTGTTTCGGGAAATGAGGATATGCTGAGTTCTCAACTTGGAGAATCGAGTTCAAGAATAGTATACCGCTGGATCTGGACAATTTAAGTGGAATACCAGAAAAGGTACGAACAAGAGGAGAATTAATCTGGATTCGGTTTAATCAACACTAGATGAACGGTGGACGTGTGTTTATTAGGACGTGTGTTTATTAGGACGTGTGTTTGGCTATACCTAAAGCTCAAGATACCACTCCGGGGAACGCGTTTCGAGTCGATTGAGGAGATGAAAGCTTAATCGAAGAAGGTGCTGCTGGATATACCGGAAATGGACTATTTGGCATGTTTCGGGGATTGGAAAAATCGTTGGCATAAGTGCATTTCATCGAGAGGGGATTATTTTGAAGGGGATGAAATTGATTTACAAGAATAAATAAAGATTTTTCATTTTACAACCAAATTCACCTTACTTTTTGCCCACAGCATATATCATTAAAAGTTCTACTGATCTAAGTCATGCTTGCACATACTAGTTGAATTTGGCACTAGTCATCCAATTTTGCTCTTGAATAACTTTCTCTCAAAAACTAACATTCAGTCTCCTATGGGAGTACTAATAAGATGATATGGGTCTTATGATCGTCAAGACTGAAGTCTTATGTAACGATTTATATTTGAGATGTAGAGATGAAGAGGACTCGACATTTCCGGCTCACAGTTCGAAGAGTGCGCTTTAGAATTCTGAGACGCTACTTCTTCCAGGATGTATGGAGTTTAGGCTGTTGGAGAGGCTGAATATATTATATATATATATAATTGGCGCTTAAGTCTTTGACCGAGCTCGTCATCCTATTTGTGGCGTGGGTCTTGATGTTTTCCACAAATGTAGGGCACCTACAGTTTTAAGCCAACTGTGTACGGCAGATGGTTTTTTTTATGAGAAGCTTTACATGACAAAAAAGCCGGTGATTTACCATTCTCTATCGAGGAGCAACTAACATTAGGAAAAAACTCTTTCTCTCAATTGGTCCGGGTTTTTGAATCTTTGCACTTTCGAATGGTAGTTACGCACCAATCCACTCGGCTACGGTAGCCGCCAGAGAAGCTCGTCAAATTCTGCGTAAATATTTCCTGATCACCATAATTGGTCCGCAGTGGACACCCAGTGAACTCGTTTTTTAATAGCGAGAAACTGGTTAATGATTGTCTTACTGTGTCTGTCTTGAATAACATATTTCCTTTTTAAAAGCCGTCCGTCTAATCTAATCGGTGATAATGAAATCGTCTCTTATGTGGGCTTTTCAAAGACACGCTCCTTAATATGGAACAGAAAGTCTTCATATATATAGAGGTAAGCACAGAAATGCAAATAGAAATCTCCATTCCTTCCAATTTTTTTTACGTATCTGTGCTAACTTTGAAGCTCTTCAGGGGGCTTTCCATTATCTGGCTTCCAGTGTATCTGAAAATAAAAAGGAAGAACTTTGTTCTGTCGCAATAAAATGCAGTACTAAGAGATCACTGTCTAATTCAGGATCCTCTTGATTAGTTAGTTAAAGATATTTTCATTTTGACGATAGGAAAATAAGATTCTGAACTTAAAAATAATCTGAGTTTTTCTTAAAGTAAGTGAATAATGATGAGCTACGACAAAGATTTTGTATTTTGAGTAGCTTTATTGTTCAGAATATTATACATGACTGCGCAAATGTGCGTTGGGTTAAAAAAAATCATGATTCCTGCTCTAAACTTCATTCACATGCATGAATTCGTATACTATATATTCTGTTCTACTTTGAAAATTCATTTTTATGTACATCCACATTTGATGCGGCCTTTGCGACCACTTTTCTGGGTCGTTGAAATTTCAACTGTCAAATGGACAAACTGCCAAAATGTCGCTCCGCCGTAATAGCGCCCATTTCGCCAATGTTTTGCATCCGTTCGGCATTGGTTCTTTTGCAATTTGACTTCGCCGACCGTTTATGACTGATATTTTGTGTTGTGTTGCTGTATTTTATATGTCATCAGCAATGGTAACTTTAAAACGCGTAGTCGTTGCAACTGCAATTGCCGATGGCACTAAGCTTCGCTCCAATTTTGTACACACATTTACACATTTATAATTATTGCTTGCGCGCCCATCCTTGATTTCCTTGCACATAAAATATTCGATAAATGCTGAGTTACGTCAATTTTGGCTACACGCCATAATTGTTGGTTATTGCTTATTTATGTTGGTGTGTGTCTGGAAAAGAGTTTTACACACATACTATTATATATACATGCATCGTTTTTGTTATTATTACGGAATATGTACGATAGGAGTTAATATTACAAAAACTTGGACACGGCGTATAGAAAATACTTGTTCTAAATCGTTAGAAAAGAATGAGCTGCGGTTGATACTTATCGTACTTACTTGTTAGAGGACCAAAGATAATAGACTGAGGAAAAATATTTGTCTGTGTATAGAGCCGGTGAAGATTCCATACCCAGTGTTAATACCTGATTATTGCCACCTGTTTACTTTCCTGCTGACTATTCAAGATGAGCCAATGTGAAGAAAAAATCTTCCACCGATTTTATCGGTAAAAAACCGAAAACGGTTATAGAGACACATAAAAAAAAATACCATGATTTGAAAACTAAATATTATCAAATATAATTTATTTTTAGAACTTGTTCGGATTACAAGATATGTATTTCGGACGATCCAGCTCCATAAAAATTCAAAAATTATTTAGCATTACAAAATTTTTAATTTAATTTAAAAAGTGGCATACCGTAATTTTTAGAAGAGAAACGCTGTTTATTATGTCAATTCAATAGGATAATACAGCTACTGTGGGCAGCAAACATCAAATAATAGAAAAGGTTTTTGCTAAAAGCGGTTGCTATGGAAAACCTCCGAGTGCATTTCTGCCATGAAATCGTTTCTCATAAAAACCTTCCCCCATCCAAAAATTGCAGGAAAAGCGCTGCCAAACATCTAGCAAAGGATTTAACGTACCCTTTATACCGGAAAATAATTACAGCATTTTTGGAATAAAATAATTTCATCATGAATTTTCAAATGAAAAGCTGAGAAAGCTTGAGTAAGACCTTCAAGCAAGAGGAAAATTGACTCAATTTTGATGAAGGTGAAAATGAATGATGCCATATGGTTGGTCTTAGTTTCCTAAAATTTCTTATGCAAATAAATTTTCATCTGATAATAAGAAAAACAGTCAGATTAATCAGAACTTTATCTGCAGGTGAACATTAACTGTTCTTCCTAATTAGCTGGCGAAACTCTCTCTTTCCATCCGCGGGAGTTTATCATGCCCCTTAATCTAAAAATTCAAAAACGTGATTTCTTCATACCGAAAAGTCAAGCGGAATAGAACTCGATATCTCATTGAAATCTCTTAGTGCGCGGGTAAGTCTCTTAATACGCGCAGAATTTGCATTATAATTCTAAAATGAAATCAGGATATCATTAACAAATATTAATTTATGCCAAAACATACTCATGTAAATCTGCCTTCTCTTATACGTAAAATCTCAGCAAGTTACACTCTACCTCTGCGCAGTACTCATACGCACCGGCTTACCTCAATACCTTCGAATTATAATTATTAATTTTACCTGAACCTATTCACTTATGTATCTATTTTAATACATTGTGGAAACCGTCCCCACATATGCTATCCATTGTTATATGTTTCAACTTTTTTCTCTGACTATAAATATGATACTAAAAAAAGGTACGACAAAATTTTGCTCTCCGTATTAATATACAGATAAGTTCATTACATTTTTGACACAAAAAATTACTCTAGCTCTCTGGCATAAAGTGGAGCAAAATTATTTTGCCGTTTTACTCTAATGTTTAATAAATTCGTATTATTCGACAGTGTCATTCATGCCATATATCATAATTTCTGAGCCATTGGGCCGCTGACTGACTACGCGCTAGTCGTAACAGACAATTCTAAAATATTACACAATAAGCTTGGACGCCTGTGAACATAATTCCAACACCGCGTTAGTGAATTTGTGTCTGTGTGTTTGTGTCAAATTCTCTTCATATACGGGAAGTTTTGATATTCTGCTTCTATTCGAAGAAAAGAATTCGAAGATTTAGAATTAGAGGTACTAGTACTGATAAAGACTCGTGCGAGAAAGGGATTGGGATAACCAATGGAAGTGACTACAGAACATGCAAAGACAATAAGGCTGACTCATGCATTTCTAAACGTTTTTCAAAACCCTAGGAATGAAAAAAATGGACGTTTTGAAGTCGCAAAAGGGATGAAGTCAACTTAGAAACACCGAAATGGAATATCCTATCTCACCTGCCGTGCTCTGTGGTCATTGTTCCTTCCAGCTATCATTTGTTTCGCTCAAAGTTACAAGGCGATCAGTTCTTTAACTGAAAAGCCAAAGCCAAAAATAAGATTGTTTCGTGTTTCGGCTCAAAAGGCGTGAAATACTTTCGAAGCGGAATTCTAAAAATCCGGCGAAAGTATAGGAGAACGACGTACTATGAAGTTATTACCACGTTTTTTTCTGTAACTGAATTGCCAAAAAGTAGAAAGTACCATTAAAACAACGCAGTAGGTGTGGAAGGCTCAGCTAAAGAACCAGGCAGCAATTAAGCCGACGGCCATCCTGGGTTCAAAATAACAGATGACGTAGGAGCAAAGATAGCTGAAGAGGTGGTCGAAAGCGAGGTCACTGCAGTCGTAAACATATTTTACCAGAGGAGGGAATAAAACTCATAGGATGAATAGGAAGATCACTTTATGATATCGAAATGTCAAAAATGTAAAATTAGCAGCAAAGAAAATGATCAGAAAGTGAAAAATTGTAGCAAAAGAAGTTATTCATTCTGTTGAATATGGAGCTGCGCAAGGATCTATTCTTTTCCCCTTCTCTTTTCTTATATGGTTTCGAAGTCTTTGTAAATTGTGGTTATGCGTGTAAACATAAGCTAAACGTATGGTTTAATTATATTACTCGTTATGTGTTCGACATCAAGGTAAAAGTTCACTTTTCTCATGTTCCTAACACAATCTACTCAAAGTCACAATCTACTACTCGAAAGTACCTGGGTATCTCGCCCCTAGAATAACTGCCACGAAGCCAGTGAGAAACTCAAAACTTCTCGCTAGATACAAAACACAAGGGTCGGAAACACAGTTCTTGGCGCATGTGACTCGACTTTGGAATTCTCTTTGCCAAAATTTAGTATCTATTTACAAGTAGCATGCACACATTTAGGCGCGAACTTCCTAGATATATTAGTACTAAGTGAGGCAATTTTAATTTTGATTTTAATTTAATTGCAATCAATAAGTAATGTTAACTTGGTTTGTTTTTCTTTGAAACTTAAAATATCTTTGTAAACTTTACCATGAAAATTGTAATCTATTGTGACTAGGTTTATCCTTGCTGTGTTAGGATTGAATCACTAAATATATAAATAAATGAATAAATAAAAAAATAAAGTAAATAAATATGGATTTAGTTTTAAAAAGTTCAAGTTTGTTTGATATCTGTCCTTTGCTAGCCTTTAATAATGAATTTCTGGACTTTCTACGTAACAATGAAATAGAAAAAATGGCGCGGCAGTGGAGGTACATGAGAAATAAATTCAAAAGAAATTCTAGCTGGCCTAATTGGACTTTTTCCTCTATTAGTTATATCAACGCAAATATATTATATTAATATGTACTTAATTAGATCCAATTTCATTTTTGAATAATTTTTTACTAATGAAAGAATGAAAGAAAATTATTTTGAGTGATGGAAATCTTTATTTTGACCTTTACGCGCTTCTAGTCTAGTTCACAAATGTAATGATTTAGGTACAATATTGCAAAAATTATAACTCTTCTGATGGAGTGACTAATTTTGCGCCACCTTGTATATGTAATGTTTTCTAAATTACCTAAGTGGAAGTGGCAAACCTCCGAGTGTATTTCTGTCATGAAAAAGCTCCTCATAAAAATATCTGCAGTTCGGAGTCGGCTTGAAACTGTAGGTCCCTCCATTTGTGGAACAACATCAAGACGCACACCACAAATAGGAGAAGGAGCTCGGCCAAACACCTAACGGAAGTGTACGCGCCAATTATTTATTTATTTTTATGATTGAGCATCTGGGGTTAAGATTAATGTTTTAATGTTAATTCAGAGAATTTTCCTTGTGGTTTTAATTTTTTAGATGTGACTTTTCTGTACTCTCCACTTCCTCTTTATTCTCCACTAACTTAGGTTACACCACTTATAACTTAATTCTGTAGTATATTTACTTCAATTATTAAGTTATGCTGACTAACTCTGGCGGTTAAATTATATCAAATTAATCGGTCGAAGGTCATAGTGATATACACAATAATTGCCTATCAAAATATTAAGAGGGCGATCAGATAACAAAATTCAACATAAATCTCTAATAAAAAACAAGCTGAAGTAACTTACGCCAATGCGATAAATTTCTGGCTACTGACTCAACGCAAAAGTGCGCGCTGAAGCTGAAAAAGCTTTACTGCCGCATAATTATGTAGTTCATAAATTGTTAGATGAGGCAGCCGATAAGCAGCGCTCAAATGTCCCTCAACCCCCCATTACTCGAACTAGTAGTTCTTACCATTATTACATACATATAGAAGTACATACATAGTACTGGTACAATTCTAAATCGTGTCAATTTCTCATCGCATTGATGCGTTACTATCGTAGCCGACCACATTTGAATCTGACCTTTGCCAATTAACTGTGCATTGAAGCATTGCGCATTGCCCCTCACCAAGTCGTTGCGTTGACCGCGACTTAACTATGGAAGAGGAAAACAAAAACAATACTGACAAGTAACTGCTACTCGTGCAAGAACAACATCCACATGGCTTGGAGGCAGAAAACACAAACAAGTTGTAGGTACAGCTTGTGCAGAAGCGAAAACATTGTCGACACACTAAATCAGCGACAGCTGTACAAATATTACTATGTATTTTGGTGTTGCATTGCAACATATCACACTAGCAAACAACAGCGCAACAATAATAAGGCAACAATCATTGCGACCAACACTATGCATGGTGAAAACAAAAACAATACGACGAAATACGAACCATACGATGAATACGTTGGAAAGTCGCTGTGAAGCAGATTAAGTTCACTTGCCGCTTTCGATGTTTAGAATTTTGATGACATCAGCAACAGAAGCAGCAGCAATTGGTACAACAACAGCTATAACAATTGGAATGGCAATAGCAATCGTTGAAATGTTACATATGTACTTGTGTACTAACTAAGTAAGTAAGTAAGTAGTTGTACGAAGTACAAAAAGTACAAGGCAGCCAGTCCTAAATTGAGAATCAACAATAAGCGGAGATGGAGCTAGAATTGTTAGGCTATTCAAACCCAATGAACATCGAAGTAGTAGAAATAAAAATAGAGCATATAGATGTTAAGTGCGAATAGAATTAACATTGGGCTTGGTATCAAATTGCCGATAGGTAACTTTGAACTCGAACATCTAATGCAATATACTTATTCTACATGTTATAAGATAAAGTCCCAAATATGTACATATGTACATACATCTGTATATAGGTTCCACAAAAACTAGTTTTTAACAATAAGTTTCCCAAAAAATCACCTCAGATAATAAAAGAGAATTAAAAGAATGAGAATTTTGAAGATACTTTCAATTCGGTCCAGCTCACATCAAGCTCAAAATCTTTCCGAAATATTTTGGTGAGAATCTTAAAATAGAAAATAATTTTCTAATTTCGATGGAAAAAGTTTCGACTTTTTTTGTATGGAGACTGTTGCATCCTAATGTATACTAATGACTCTGCACAGAAAACTTCGTTTTGTACAGGGTTTTTCGGATTTGGAGGCCAATTCGTCCTGCAAGGTTAGCCTTGACAGAAATTGCATACGCTTACAAAAGAGGCGTGGCTACAAGCCGAAATGTGTTAAGAAATCATAAAATTACCTTTCAAAGTGGACCAAATAAAAATTTATTCAACTTATCGGGGTACTGTTTTTTTATAAGAACTTTGATATATAAACTATCACCCTTCATTAAATAAATTAGCAATTTTTTCTCATTACTGTGAAAAATTTTAAAACAATAGGAGCATCTTTTCAAAAAATTGCTGTTTATGTACGTTCTATGTGTGGTACCTAGCGGTTATTCCCAGCAGGCAACGCAAAGACGAAAAAGATACATATATTCTCTGTAATCTATGAATATCTGCTGATTTGTTATTGTGTTGTTCACGCTCTTACATATGTATATGTACGTATGTATGTACTTTGCCTTACCAAAAACTTCTTTCGTGTCAGAAATACACTCTACCTTTGCCTGCTAAGTGGCGACTGCTATTCGAATAAAACTGCTGTCATTAGATGCTTCATGCCTTTTCATCAAAAGCTTTTCCTTGACAGAAATGCGCCGTCAAATCTGCCATCGGCGAGCGCTTTAAAAACTAATTTTGGTTTTTCTTTTTTGTATCAGTACTGAATATCGATTCTACCGCTGTATGTCACATACAAATCCACAGCAAGCGCTCAGGTTAGCTTCTCCACTTTCTAGACATTTTTCCCTTTCTCATACTTTTTTTTGTTTGCTGGGCTGTTTCCACACACCCAATAACAACTAACCAAATTCCATACAAACTTATTCCAGAACACGTATGTTTGTGTGTACTTGTGAGTGCACTCCCATTTTGGCACTTTGGCACTTAAGTAACTAGGCACTCATGCACATAATTCACACGACTCTGCAGCAATCAAGTGAAATATGCTAAATGAATGCTGCTGCCGCTCAAATAGGAAGTAGTGGAAAACTAAGTGACAACAATAACTCCACCACCAAGGGAGCGGCGAAGAACAGCGAATCCATACAGATAGATTCTAAAAGTGCTCACCAGCTGACACGAATAGTTGTAAACACTACAAACAAATGGATAGGCGCAGCGATACATACAAAGAGAGATATGTCAAGTGGGCATTTGAGGGCGACGATTAAATTGGCCGTCAGCAAATGGATGGGGAGTCCAGGCAGTAGTATGTACGTACATTGAAAACAACATGTCATTCATCATTTGCATTAGCACTTCTATCAATGGAGGTGGGTGGATGCAATACTCGCATATGGCCAGAAGAAATGCTGGATGCGAAAGTACGTACGAGTAGTTAAAGAAAGTGACGATGCGAAAGAAAATACTTATATGATACAATTATAAATACATGAATGAGCAGCTAAAATGATGAAGCAAAGCCATGGGTTTCACCGAGTTCAGAGCACACATAATGGTTTATGTGTAATTATTATATACTACATATAAATACAGTGGGCAGTCAAGCAGTTAGATCGCTCCCAAAAGTAGTCTGTAGATGTTCGTATAGAAGTTGGAGAAACAAGTTACGAACACATTTCGCTGGATGTCTTTAGTGAGTGTTACTTTACCGAACGCAATAGTAAATCCGTGGTGGTTTGATGTCCAATAATGTAAATGATCAAAGGTGCCGTCGCACTAGTGGTAGGTGGGGTATGCTCCCGCTAACACTACAACAACCCTGCTTATCGGTATTGATGCGATCATCTTGGTGATTAGATTTTCCGGGCACAGCTGCTCACCCAGAAGTTCTTCAAGTGTTGGTCGCTCTGCTTTGAAACGATCGCAGTAGAAGAATATGTGTTCCGCATTTTCTATCGCGTTGATGCAGTTTGAGCAGAATGGGGTGTCCTCCAGAGCCATCTCGGCCTTTCATCTCCAGCGCTGATACACCTGTTCGCCGCTGGGTAGTCGTTGTTGGCAATCTGCCAGCCGCTATCTCAGCGCGTGCACGTAGTTACGGCAAGTCCCATGGTTATCTTTGTAAACAGGGAAGCCATGCGAGGGTTGACAGTGGCCCTTATGTGGTCCAGTATTCAGCGCCAGATTTCAAGCCGTAATTAATGGGAAGTAATCTCAACCGAACCTACATGGTCATTTAAGACTACGCGCTTCGAGCGCTTGTGAGATCTGTCAGATTTTAACGGGGCGGAAGAGGCCATGAACTCTTCTGAAAGCCATTTTTGCACCCCGCATACTCAGGTAACAGAGGCTCATAGCCCCAGCTTTTTCACATTACACGATTAGTACAGCCGCTCCCTAAATGGAGAACAGACGCTGACCACGGAGCCGCTCAATCTGAGGCAGACGCTTCTGGGTTTTAGTGTTTTAGGTAACTAGTTTGCTAGCTTTCATACCCTAGCTTGGTGATAGTTGAACTATCCGCACCTTGAAACAGGTGTTTGTCTGTTTTGGTCCGCGAGTGGTATTTTATTTCCCACTTACCCTGTATGATTACGAGCTTTCCCCGATCTGCCACCTAGGGACGCGTCCGATGGCAGACCGAGACAGCTCCACACGGACTCATAGCATTTTCGAATTACCTTGGCAACAAATGTCTGTATGGATATGTATTTATACATTTACTTGTTGTGATGCTAGTGAAATATAAAAGTATGTACTTGTTAATCAAATTTAGCTTTAGAGCTTATTACTCGTAGCGTGCTAATTGTCTGACTACCCACTGTACATGCGTTCATTGGAATCCTTTGCATGTGTTGTTATGTGCTTTTATGCAAATTTATAGCATTCGCCCGTGCGTGTAATGTGGGAAAATTGGCTCAAATATTCAACAAAATTTCATAAGTCATTGAACTAGTTGCCGCTTAAATATCGGATGACAAAGCAATCATATGTGATTCTGATATATTATCATATATGCAAATACGAGTTCGACTTTATTTTAAAGAGTACATACATATGCACATTTGCATATGGAAGAATTCATATGAATGGAAATGCCTACGATATTGTGCAGAATAATAAAGCCCAGAATTTGGCAAAAATTCATACGAGTACAAAGAGAAAGCGTATCTGAATACGTATAATTTTTGTTTTATCGAAATTACTGGCTTTAACTAAAGAGCGTTAATAGTTTTTGTTTTTTTATAAAAATGACCCTTTACATCAAATACAGGTAATATAAGAAATAAAAGAAAAAGAAACTGAATTTATTTGCTTAATTGTATTATGTTAACCTTTTATTATGATAGCAAGTTGCATTCAAGAAGCATCTCACACGTCAGCAAGGGTCTCTCGACATCCCTCTCCTTCAATTGATGTGGCACCCGGTGACCATTCCCATCGCGTGCAAATGTTTACCGACTGTTGATCTGTCAACATCCAACTCTTTAGACATATCATCAAGGGTTTGACATGCATCTTCATCCAATAATTGTTGGAGTTGAGTTTCTTCGTATATTTTCGGTGTCCCTTCGCGATCTTTATCACTCACGCCGAAATTGCCACTTTGGACGCGTCGAAACCACTCTTTACAAATTGTATTTGATGGAGCGTGATTACCGTGATCACTACACGTTTCAGCTGCACTTTTCGTTACAAGCTAATAATGAAGCATTGCCGCAAATGCTGTTTTTTCGAACGAATGTCAACTACTGCGATCGAGACCTCACATATACACCTTCAAATCATCAGTATATTACTAGGTTGGTTGGTTGGTTAGAGTGGTGATTCATCCAGAATCCAACTAGCGCTTCCGCACCATTTTGTTGCCACACCCTCGTTACCAAATTGTTTAACATTTATTTGCAGCAGGACTATATCCAGTCTGTGCGGTTTAGGAACCTTATTAAGTTGTTGACGTCTACGCCAGACAGTTGCTCGAGACTCTCGAACAGCGGTTTGCCCAGGGTTAACATTCTGTCCTTCCATAGGGCAGGGCATTCACAGAGGAAATGGAAGATTGTTTCTTTTTCCTCCGGTTGTTTACAACTATGACAGTATGTGTTGTGAGGGATGCCCATTTTGGCGGCTTGTTCTCCGATAGACCAGAAGCCAGTTATGACTGCCGTAAGTCTGCAGGTGTCCCGTCGTTTCATGTTTATTAATGTCAACGATTGCTTGAGGTTGTAGGTGGGCCATAACGTTTTGCTGATTTTGCATTTCGTCTGGTCTCTCCATCTACAATCTGCAATTCGAAGGTATTTTGGGGAAATTGCATTCTTGACCGCACCTAGTGGAGTGAATACTGGTACTGCAAGAGCGCTATTCATGGCAGATCCCCCTCTTGCCAGTTCATCAGCTTTTTCGTTACCTTCCATGTTCCGGTGTCCCGGGACCCAAATCAAGGTTACTCTATGGTTTTCACTCAAGTTGGTGAGGCTATTCCTACTTTACTCCACCACTTTGGAGGTTGTTATAGTCGCGTCCAGCGCCTGGATTGCGGCTTGGCTATCCGAAAGAATAGCGATATTGCCCTTAAAAGAAAAATCTGCGATTAGTAACCTACTTCCCCAATTGCTAGTACTTCCGCTTGGAAGACGCTGCTGGTATTAGGGAGACGCACAGATTTTTTAATTCCAAGTCTATGAGAATATATACCAGCTCCAACACCACAATCCATTTTACTGCCATCTGTATGGACTGTGGTATCGAAGTTGTTTAGAGAGAATCCCTTCTTCCATTCTTTTTTAGATGGAAAGATTGTGGCAAAATTCCTATTGAACGTCACCATCGGGGCGATGTAGTCAGTCCTCTCCGAGGTTAACTAAGTTTGTCGCAATAATAGACTAGCGTGACCATAAGTTTTTCCTTTCCAGCGACCCGCTTCATTTAACCTAAATGCATTCATGGTTGCCGTCTTCTTTATATGTAGGTCTATTGGAATAACGTGTGTCAGTGCATTGAGAGCCTCTCTAGGACATGATCTGATTGCACCGACCGTTATTGCACAGGCTGATCTTTGTATTCTGCCGAGTAGTTTGGTATTGTACTCTCTCCCTAGAGCTTTCCACCAAACTACCGAACCATACGATAAAATGGGTCGTATAGCCGCCTTATCAGCCATAATGTATGCTTAGGTTGAAGACCCCATCTTCTTCCAAGCATACGTTTGCAGGCATATAAAGCAATTTCTGCTTTCCTTACCCGTTCTTCGACGTTTAACTTCCAGCTAAGTTTGGAGTCCAAAATTACCCCTAAGTTGATAAAGACAGAGTTTGTCCGTTGATATTTGGTAGGGTAAAAATTGGTACCTTGTATCTGGTGGTAAAAAGCATAAGTTCTGTTTTACACGGGTTTAAACTTAGCCCACATCCTGTGACCCAAGAGTTAAGCTCGCCTAACGCCCTTTGGATGTACCCACTGATCGTATTTGGACACAGTCCTGACACCATTAACACCACATCATCAGCGTACGCCACACTCCGTCAAGTTTTGTTAAGATTTTGCTGATCACACATAGCCAAAGAAGTGGAGATAATACTCCCCCTTGTGGAGTGCCCCCGTGGACCTTCTTGGTTATGTTGATATTACCCATATTAGCTTTGATGATCCTCGTTTCTAGCATGGAGATGACCCAGTTACTAATGCAACTGTCCACCTCCAGGTCTATCAACGCCCGTTGGATGGCATCTGTGCTAACATTGTTAAAGGCGCCTTCGATATCCAAGAATGCCGCCATGGTATAATGTTTGCTCTCTAGAGAGCCCTCTATTGTTCCGATAACCTCGTGAAGCGCCGTCTCCGTAGATTTACCTTTAAGGTATGCGTGTTGTGCAGTTGATATACCAGAGCTCTCCAAAGAGCTTCTGAGGTGCGTATCCAAAAGTCTTTCAAAAGTTTTTAACAGGAAAGACGAGAGCCTGATTGGCCTGAAGTCTTTCGCTGATTCATGTCCTCTTCTACCTACTTTTGGTATGAAGACGACCTTGACTAGTTTCCAGCTGTCTGGAATATGGCCTAAGTTTAAACACGCTTTAAAAATTTCCTCTAGCCATGGTAGGATACAGTCCAAGGTTTCCTGTAACATCTTTGGAATGATCCCATCTGGCCCAGGAGATTTAAAGGGTGAGAAAGATTTGATTGCCCATGCAACTTTTTCTTTGGTAATGATTTCATTTGCAAGATGCTGTGGATTATATTAGCTCCGCCTAATGTTTCCCCTCTCACTTTCGTAAGCGCTGCATCCCGGAAAATGCTTGTTTAGCAGAAGCTCTAGCGATTCTTCTGCTGTAGCAGTCCAAGTTCCATCAGGTTTCTTGACCCAAGAAGCCATAGAGTGGTCTTTGGAAAGAACCCGGCTAAGCCTAGCAGAATCCCTAGTGGATTCGACTGACGAACAAAATTCCCTCCAGCTCTCTTTTTTGGCGGCCCTGATTGCCTTCTTGTACGGTCTCCGACTTTCTCTATACAATCCCCAATTTCCCGTCGAGTAGCTGAGGTTATACGTTGATCTAGATTTTTCCCTTAGTTTTAAGACCTCACTGCTCCACCAAGGAGGGTGAGTTTTTTTGCTAAATTTTATGGGGCAGGACGTTTTGTAGGCCCTACTAAATGCCTTTTCCAGGGTTATGACCCTACTCTCAAGGCTTTCCGTGAGAGTGATTTGAGGGATAGGAGTCCCTCTTATCCTCTTGTTTACTGCATTTTTGAACCTCTTCCAGTTGGTTCTTAAAGGATTTCGATACGGTAGGGGTGGATCTACCTTAAGATCCAAATCGTAGAGGATCCAACTATGATCAGAAAAGGACCTTTTATTGGATACCCTCCAATTATCTACCCTTACTGAGCTATTTTCAGACAGTAGAGTAACATCAATCACTTCCTCCCATCCTCTGAAGTACTCCGTACTAGGAAAGGTGAAAGTGGGAGTGTTACCCCTGTTACATACCGATAAGTTAGTATTAATAATAAAATTATATAAAGACTCACCTCGGTTGTTTGTCTCGGAACTTCCCCACAACGCATGCCTCGCGTTGGCATCGCATCCGAGCAGCACGTTCTTGTTTCTGGCTTCACACACCGGCCGACGAGCCTCCTCGGGTCGTGCTGGCCGATCATGTGCCATGTAGATGGAAGCCAGTATGGTGCCGACACCGTCAGCGGCTTCTACCTCCACAGCCGTCACATCCTGTGAACAATATGATGGGATTAAAAATATGTTCAAATGTTTCTTAGCTACAATACAAGATCTGGGGTTACCTTCAGTCCGTTTGTAGAAAAGGTTGTGGTTGTTCCCAGTGAACCCCTTCACCTCGGTGCTCCGCACCCAGGGCTCCTGGATTAAAGCGATGTCGACATCCTCCTCCGACAGAAGAACGGTTAGGTTGTCCGTTGCAGTCCGCGAGTGCTGCAGGTTTATTTGGACAACCTTGAGACCCATGCTGCTGGTCGCTTTACAATTTGACGGCGTCGCTAAGCTGCACTCCCGGGTGCTGCTCATTAGCGCCATCGTTTTTGGCAGACGCGGCGTCGTCAAGTTGCATGCCTGTGAGCAACTCGTTTGCGCCGTCAACCTCGTCCTGTTCATCCTCCGGACTTGCAGATCGGAATATCTTCAGTTGCGTTTTCCTGACGCCGAACCGAAGTTTATTGTCCACTTTTCCCAGTGGACACTTTTCCTCCGATATTTGGAGAAGGAAGGACACACTGTTCTTTTGCGGGGCCTCCGCTTTGATGATGCTCCAGTCATCCATCGGAACAGTGCGGTTGTGTGCATATTACTAGAGCGA
>JAYXIM010057510.1:0-72130 GCA_037575425.1 Anastrepha fraterculus | reverse complement strand
AATAGGAGGAAGAGCTCGGCCAAATACGCCAATTATATCTATATTTATATATTTAAATAAAGTTAAAGTCAAAGTATACCAATATATATATTTTTTTTTAATAAATAAATTTAAAGAAAACCAATGCAGAACTAATAAGAAATATTCTCGAATCTTACCTGTTTTACATGAATAATCCTCAATGAACTTTTCCAGTCAATACAATCGAGTTTTGATTGGAGCCTGGCTTTGCTCGGGAAGAAAGTAAGCTTAAGCATAAGGAGACAGCAGCTATAGCTCCTCGCAGTATTACAAAGTAAAGTCCGAAACAAACAAGATTGGCGTCATAAAAATGTTTTCACATGTTGTTACATCCCTAGCTGACTTCCAGTGTAAGCTTGGTGGCATTCGGTTCACTGGAAGCGAAGTTATTGCGTCTAAAGTGTCAATATGTTTGTGTCATGAGTTTCGAACGAAGAGTTTGGTTTTAAAAGAGAACCATTTCAATTGATGAAAAAAGTTTATATTTTGTGCCAAAGTTTATGAGTGGTTTACACGTTTCGGAGATAGTTGTGAGGACATAAATGACAATGAATCAGTAATCACAGAAAACTCCATCGAAACTGTTCGTAAATTTAACAAAAAATGGACTGAAATCATCGATGAAATTCATGGAATCGAAGTTAGGCTTACGAAAGGTATGTGCACATTTAATTCCGCACAAGTCAACTGAGGACCAACAATTGCTCAGAATTTCACATTCGAAAGACTTCATTAAACAGACGAGAAAATACGAAAATTTCCTTTACAACATTGTAACTGGTGCTTAAACGAGGTGTTTCCAACATGAACCTGAAACTAGGCGTCAAAGTACCGAATAGAAGGCCCTAGTCGAACCACCAATCAAAAAATCGCGTTTGGATAAGTCAAAAATCAATAAGTATTCTTCCAATAAAAAACGTTTCCTTTATTATAGAACCGGTAATCTTCCTTTTTTTTAAGTCAATTGCAAATGCAATTTTTAAAATGAGTACCATTTCCAAAAGAAATTGATTAGTAAACCACATTTTAATATAAAGTTCGTTGTTGGTTTTTTCTTTTTTTTCAATACCTTTTCATTTATTTGTCATTTCGTTTTTTCATTGAATAGACGCTATGTTCTTCTTATTCAACAGTCTTCACAGGATTGCATCTAACAAAAATTTATTGCCAATTAAGTTAATTAATAATTTTCAATTAATAATTGGAATTTCTGTATGACTTCAATTAAGTAAGTAATTACTTACCTCTTTGTCATGTTCTTAGCTGGTTTATCATCATCGACTCTAATGAAGGCTAACCTCACAATTCTGCGTAATCAGCAGTGTGCGCAATATTACGAACAAGACGCGGATACCCTTTCCCATGGCATTATATATTCGCAGATGTGTGCAAATGACCCGGTGGGATTACGCGATACTTGTCAGGTAATGTGAAATTCGGAAAAATATATGTACGGTGAACCAAAAAGAAACTGGGACGCTAATATTCAAAAAGTTCAAATTTATATAAATAAAGAAATTATTTACAGATTTTTGAGAAATTATTTGCGTTGAATATATTTCATTTTTAATTATTTAATATAATATTAGGAGTAACTCCGTTTATTTACAATAAGTAATAAAAAACTTAATTCAACAGCATTTAATACATTGAAAAAATATAATGAAAGCCATTATTTTATTCAAAAAAGTGGAACTAGAAGAGTTTCCAAAATTAGCTTAAGTGTGGCCCAGCGAATGATTGTACATTTAATAAAAGGGAGTTCGGAAATTTCTGCAAATAACAATGCTAGGTTAGGTTAGATTAGGTTGACCTGGCTGGCTAAAAGCCATCACATAGACCTATTGGTCCTTAGAGGTACCAGATGAAGCTTGACCCTTACGTTTCCTTGTAGTAGGCTTCTTGTTATAAACCTGCCTCTCTTGCGAATCTAAGTAAGCATTGAAGCCCTAACCCCGAGAGACATTCTAACTTCTCATATTGTAGAGCTTATAAACATTTCATTCGGGTTCTAGCTAATGCAGGGTAAGAACATAGAAGGTGTTCAATAATTTCCCTCTCTTCTAGTTATTGTAAAATCAGCAGCTACGAGAATCATTGTTTGTAATTCCCAGCTTGTATGTGTGTGCCGCTAACAAATTGTGGCCTACGATAGTTCTGCTTTCTTTTCTAGACAGAAATAGTACGAATCTGTATACATGATTCTGGCGGTTTTGCAAGTGGCTAGATTATTCCACCTCCTGTCTATCCGTATTTTCATGTCCGCAGCGATGTCTTTGTATACCGTATTTAAAGGTTTCAGTATGTCGTTTTCTTGTTCGAATTGTGCCAAAAGCGCAATCTCACCTACTATTTCGTTTCCAACATTACCCTTATGTCCGGGTACCCAATAGATGTGTAACCGTCAGTCTGCGACTAGTCTCTCTTTTTAGATGAAATTTGACTCTCAACGTATATGATTAGGTTGGAGTTGCTCGATGCCATTGCTAGTGCTATTTTCGCAGCCTTTCCTACCGGAAAGACTTCTTCTTGAAAAATACTGCAGTGGTTAGGAAGCTTAATTGACCGTCTGATGTCCAGCTCTGCGCAATTAATCCTTGCACCTACTCCGTCCATCATTTTCGAGCCATCAGTAAATATATTAAGCGTATTGGGGCTAGGTTTCATACCTCTTTTCCACCCCTCTTCTTCTATTTTTGTTCGGAATCTCTTCAACCAATTGTATTTAGCAGTCATGTAATTCGTATTGGTCCGATAACTCATACCTATTGAGCAATGTCCAAATATTTTACAGGTAAATTCAACCGTAAAGTCGGGTGGCAGATCTAACTGCTAGACCTTCTGTCGCAATGTCCATCGGTGATAGGTTGACTATTCTTTCAAGTACTGCCGTAGGACTAGTTTTAATTGCCCCTGTAGTGCAGAGTGCACCAAGACGTTAAATACTTTCCATAGGTATTTTGTGTTTTGTTTTTCTCAATGCAGTCCACCATATTAAAGCACCGTAGAGTAATATTCCCTTTACTACAGCTGAGTAGCACCAATTCATTATTGAAGGAGATAGACCACATGTAACTCCCAGTATTCTTTTGCATGCATATATTGCGTTACTGGCCTTTTCTTCCTCTTCAATATATTGTGTTTTCATGATAGTTTGCTATCCAAAATTACTCCAAGGTACTTTACATGATCTTTAAGAGTCAGTTCTACGCCGTTTAACTTCGGTGGGTGCCAATTCGGGGTATTGTACCATCTGGTAAAAAGTATCATATCCGTTTCGTTGGCGTTTATCCCAAGCCTGTCTAAGTTGCCTATTGATGCACTGTTGCGAGTGTACTATTCATTAAGTCGCGGTTTTTAGGTATTTGCCTGTTACTACTACGGCTATCTCATCTGCATATATTAGTTTAACAGCGAGCAACCAGGAAAGTGGCGATAGAACGCCACCTTGTAGCATACCGTCACATGCTAGTTTAGTGAGTTTAGCTTCGTTCCATTCCGGACGTATTATTTTACAACCTAAAAGGTTCTTTATCTATGAACAGCGGGTTCTGTATTTGTTGTATCGAAGCCCCTTAGAAGGGCTAGCATTGCTAAATCACTACAAAGAATCGTCAATTCCGGACGTACACCCACAAATTATCCGAAATTTTCCACAAAGTAAAAATCACAGAGCGGACACTCCCAGAAAAAAGCATCTTTTTTTAAGGATTAATGCAAGTAAACTATGAACTATGCAAAAGAATACGTTAGCAAGCTGAATAAAATTTGGAGCAACGTAATTTTAATCGACGAGTCGAAATTCTACTTATTTCGGTCGGATGGCCGCTGCTTTTATTTGGGGAGCAATGACGGGAAATGGAGTGAACTCGTTTTGTTTTATTAAAGTTATCTAGAAATATTTAAGGAACATATTTTCAAAACTGTTTAAAAATTAAAGTTACAGAGATATACCAGAGAACTGTAGGGCTGACCAACTTGCCAGAGAAGATACCTGTATGCCAAACATAAATAATTTTATGGGGGTACCTATCGCAACTTGTAAGCTTCTCATTAAGGACGCACTTTATCAGTTCTGCAAATCAAAGATGGATTAGTGTCAATACCTGTGAAATTGCTAGGCAAACATGGTCAAGGCTAAATCTACGTCTGTCCAAGAATATTATAAAATTGAGTAGAATTCAAATTAGGAGCTTAGTAGGGGCCCTCACAGGGCATTGTCTCGTCATCATGCAAGGAGATTAGGCATTTACATGCATGATTTCTGTCGTAGCTGCAGGGATGAGAAGGAGTAGGAACCAGAAGCAGAAGCAGGACCCGATATCTGAGATCCTACTTCTTAATGAATATAGATAATCTATACACTTTAAGTACCTACAACCTTTTACGCTTTGTCAAAAACTCAGAATGCTTCAATATGGAAACGGAAATGTAACCCAGCCCCTGCGACTTACAACGGACCGATTTCGTGGTCTAAGTGGCATCGCTGTCTCTATGTGCGATGCGGCTGCCAAACCTAACCTAACCTACAGTTACGAGCTACGTCGCTTTACAATGTAAAATAAGTGTTGCTCTATCCTCTTCAGAGATCAAATCTCAAACCCGTTGACCACTTGTGGGTCCTCATTGAAAGAGATGAGCCGCAAACGGCAGATTAGTTATAAAAATTCCATAAAATCAGCTATTGAAAGGAAGTGGGAAAATATTCCAAGAGATGTCAGCAAAACTCTAGTAGACTCCATGCACCGACGTCCACAAGCAGCAATTAGTGCAAAGGGATACTACACAAAATAGTAGATCACTAATTTCCCTTTTTTTCATATTTTCATTACAGTCCCACTTTATGTTTGAGTTGTAAAATTAAGTTATTGTTTTGTTTGCTGCAAAATTTTCAAATAGTTTAAATAGTTTATTATTTAAATTTTTATAATAAAAGACTGGATTAAATATGTACTTATATTGGCCTTTGCTTTTTGAAAATTGATTGAATCGTTCTGAAGATATAAAGGGTTGAAGTCAGGACAAACAAGTGTCCCAGTTAGTTTTGGTTCACTGCATCGTTTCCATTTATAAGTTAGATTTTTGTAAATTTGTTTTGAAACACTGTACAAGAAAAACACATTTTAAAAACTATCGCAGGGTGACTCTGGCGGTCCCATTATTATGTATCGCAATATTGGTGAAGACTATTATGAAGTGCCATATATAGTTGGCATAACATCGTTCGGCATTGGCTGTGGCACTGGCGCACCAGGAATTTACACGCGCGTTACCAGCTACATCGACTGGATTGAAAAAATTGTCTTCTATTAATGAATCGAACTAAATGTGCGAAAACGAAAACAATTTCGTAGTTTCGTAGTACTACTGCTTACCTATACATAGAAAAAAGCAAAGTAATAAAGCACAAAGTCTAAGTATTTCTATTGATTACAAAATTTTTTCGTTTTTATATGCAATAACTTGGCTTTAGTGCTGGGAAAGGTTCATTAAATTTAAAATTTCCGCATCGACATTTCAGCGACACGTTTCGCTTCCAGACTTTTTGTCAGCCAACTCCGTACTAGTGTGATGTCACCGCAGCTGGAGCCGGCGCATAGGGTCCCAATGTGATATGAGCATCAAAGGTCAAATGTTATATAAACTGCGACAAACGTCTGCGCGTGCGCCTTTGCACAACTGTGTCACCCAACCGGCCGCCTTGCGTCGGTGTGGGCAGCATAATTTTTGCTCTGGGTGCTAATCACAGTTGAATTATTAAAATTACTATTGAATCGGTGAGTGAAATGCTATCCAAAATGGTGTGTTGTAACGGTTACACTGTTATACATATATGTTTACATATGTGCATATGTATGTAAGCTGACGTATGTGACGTCCCATGACCGCCTGCTTGGGACACGAGTCACTTTTGATAAGGTGCACCCTGGCGCCGCCATACGCAAACACTTTCGATGCTGTTGCAGCCATCATTCGACGGATTAACATAATCGTGATTTCTGTATAATCACGCCGCAACTATAAAGTTAAGTAAAGTAATGCATAGTGAACGTTGAAAGCGAAAATCGCATACACACACACGCACAAACACATGTGGACTTGGTGGCAGGAGGAGCCACATAGAAAATGACTTGCTGGCCGCAGTCGCCTGCCACGAATGGTTACATATGTAACACATGGACTGAAAAGTCCCGGGACTAACACACAGATGGCACTCCTTTCATTGCATTCACCTCTTTTTTAGTTAGTACTAACTTTGAAAATGCAGCTGTTAAAATTTCATGATATTCTATTCATTAGTTCGTGAGTTATTGTGCTAAGAGTGAGGTTACTTTTGTTATTTTCGAAACAATGAATCGAAAAGAATTTCGTGTTTTAATTTTGCACTGCTTCTTGATGGGAAAAATACAGTGAAAGCGAAGCAATGGATTGAAAAGTGTATTGGGGACTCTGTTCCATCAGAAACAACAATAAAACGATGGTTTGCTGACTTCAAACGTGGCCGTAGAGACACCGATGATGCAGTGGGCGTGCAAATGAGGCGGTAACACCAGAAAACATCTAAAAAATCCACAAATCCAAATTGGGATTGAAGGAAAAGTGAAGTTGCCTAAGTTAGCTGAATTCATAAAGATATCAAAAAGGCGTGTTGGCTTTATTTTGCCAGAGCATTTGGCCTTGAGCGGCCGCCATAGCCGAATGGTTGGTGCGAGACTACCATTCGGAATGCAGAGAGAACGTAAGTTCGAATCTCGGTGAATGACAAAAATTAAGAAAACATTTTTTTCTAATAGCGGTCGCCCCTCTGCAGGCAATTGCAAACCTCCGAGTGTATTTCTGCCAAGAAAAAATCCTCATACAAAAATATCTGCCGTTCGGAGTCGGCTTCAAACTGTAGGTCCCTCCATTTGTGGAACCATCAAGACGCACACCACAAATAGGAGGAAGAGCTCGGCCCAACACCCGAAAAGGGTGTACGCGTCATATAGTATATAAATATACATACATAATATATTTGACTATGAGAAAGCTCTTTTCAAAGAGTGGGTGCCGCGTTTGCTCACTGTTTCGTTTCATCCAGGCAACGCAACGTGTCACAAGTCAATCAAAACAATGGCAAAACGTTCAAGCAGAAGGTTTCGGGATAAGAAAAGTTTGCCAGATAATTAGAAACCATCGACAACAACTATCGGTAATATGTATAATATTTTTTCAGATAGTCAAGCAGCCATCTTAGCTTTAAAGTCACCTATAACCAATAAAAAAGCAGTCAGACAATGGAAGGAAGAACTTAATGCATTAGCGCGCACGACAGACATCACTAATCTGACCATAGGAACATAGAAGGAAATGAAAAAGCTAATGAACTGGCAATGCCCCCTGTCATCCTATAACGAGGCCGAAGCGGTAGAAATAGGCTGTCCGAAAGGAGTGCGCAAAAGGCAGATCTAACACGGAATCGAAGAATCTAAGGAAACAGTCTTTGACTACTTATGTGAGTGCCCAAATCTGGGTGCTCTACAACATAGAATGCTGGAGGAGTTCTCGATGGTAAACTTGAAAGAAATTGCAGGAAAGAAAATAGATGGCATCGGCAGATTCATAGTCAAATCACTAATCTACGCACAGTCACCCCGACATACAAGCATAGCTTGCGCGTATAGAATGGTGTCTGATGATGGAATCTGCGTAATAGCTAAAAAGATATCTCTGGACCACTTGGCAGATGAAATTTATCGGCTCTATAACGTGCAATGACCACGGCCTACAACAATACAAAAAACAACTGAGCGACTGCTGACAATAAGCCAGTGACAGCAGCAGTGGGATCAGTCACAAAGTGGGCGTTAGACCTACAAACTCATACCACGTGTTGATGAGTGGTTAGTGAGAAATCAAGGAGACACCGACTATCACCTTTCGCAGTTGCTCAGCGGACATAGCTGCATTCAAGAATACCTGCACCGTTTTAAGCTGGCTGACAGCCCCTCTATCAAAACTGCTCGAATACTGACGAAAACGCAGAGCACGTGTTTTTTTATTGCGACCACTTCAAAGAGGAATGAGCTATTCTAGAACAAGCCCTGAGTCATCAACCATCTCCCAGCACCCTTACAGGAGATATTTGCGCAACCAACGGTAAGTAGGAGGCAGCCCAAATGTTCGCAGATAAGATCATGAGGTGAGTCCGCCATATTGATTGGGAGCGCAAAGCGATGCAGCAACAGTTACAGCAGCAGAGAAGGCAGACAGTTTCTGACGAACAAAACGATAAGCACATAGTTTTGCGTAAAACACTCAATACAATATCGTAGAGAAGACAAGACGGTAGTGGGTTAATATAATACTACTGCAACTTTTCCGATGTCTCCTTTATTTAGAACCACCTATAAACACAGTGGGAGTAATTGGGACTATCGACGGTGTAATGCCTTCATATACCTGCAGGAGAGGAACCTGGACGCAAGTACCTGTTGTGTTTTGGACATAAATGCGGCTCTGCCTAGAAGTTATACTTTTCTGGTCCCAGGGTAGAATTAGCCGAGGTGGGAGAGTTGTAACAGTATTAGTAGGAGCGTGCCCCACGTATCATTTGTGTGACGGCACCTTTGAGATGTTTCTGACATTTTGATTCAAACTTCTTAAAAAAATTGTCAAATCAAGAAGGTTTGACTAATAAAAAGTAGATTTTTCATATATATTTTGTATATTTGTAAAACAATGGGGAATCAAAATGGCATTTTTATGCTACTTGGGTCTGGGCTGTGTCACTTAGTCAACACCTCCACCACCACCACCACCACCACCACCACCGTTAATGAGTGGTTAGTGAGAAATCAAGGAGACACCGATTATCACCTTTCGCAGTTGCTCAGCGGGCATGGCTGTTTTCAGGAATGCCTGCAGGGTTTTAAGCTGGCAGACAGCCGTTTCCATTCAAATGGCTCGAATACTAACGAAAACGCAGAACACGTAATTTTGTATTGCGACCACTTCAAAGAGAAATGAACTATTCTAGAACAAGCCCTGAGTCATCAATCGAACTGCGAATTGCTCCCACATCCACTGTATTCGCCACATTTGGCTCTCAACTACAACTGGCTGTTCGCAGACCTAAAAAATGCTCGTCGATAAGAAATTATCGCTGAAACTAAGACCTATTTTGAGGCAAAAGATGATTCGTTACACAAAAGTAGCATTGAAATGTTAGAGCGCCGCTGGAATTATTGCGTTGTACTTGAGGGAAATCACGTTGATGATTAAAGCTAATTTTTAACAAGAAAAAAGTATTTTCTTTGTTAGGCCCGGGACTTTTCAGCCCAAGTGTTATGTGTTCGTATATACGAGTATGTGTGCGCACTCACAGTTACGGTTGAATGAACAAATAAAAACAAATTTTCTAGCCCGAAGGCATACTAAGGCACATGCGCATAATAATGATGATTTCTTTACCTAAATTTAATGCCTGCAAAAATGTTCATGTTCAAAATTTGTTTCCACTATGTATTGAATATTGAATTTTGTTTTTTTTTCATCTATTGTTACCATTAACTTTAATTTTAATGGCTGCTTGTTTACGAAGAAATTTTTCGAAAATCCTTTTGAATTATTATTATTTTCTTCTTCCTCTTGCCGTTGTAGTTAAAAATGCATTCAGTAGCTTTTTACAAAATTTTTTGTTTTTTTATGTATATTTTTCTGTTCTAAATAAGTAAGAAATTATGTTTAGATATCATTTTTGTATTGCCGCTAAGCTTAAGACTGTGTAGTTCTTCATTTATTAACCAGCTCATTGTAATTTGCAAACTTAATGAGCGGGAAAAGCAGATCAAACTCAAAAAGCGTTTTATTTGTATGTGAATTTATGCGAATGTACACTTAAAAGAAGCAATTTCCCGTTAGTTTCGGTTTGTTTTGACTTTAATACACCAGTGAAAAAAAAAATTGTTTTTAAATAATAATTAGCGCGGATCCTTTTTTTAGGTGTTTGGCCGAGTTCCTCCTCTTATTTGTGGTGTGCGCCTTGATGTTGTTCCACAAATGGAGGAACCCATAAGTTTTAGCGGACTTCGAATGGTAAATAGTTTTTATGAGAAGCTTTTCATGGCAGAAATACACTCGGAGGTTTGCCATTTCCTGCCGAGGGGCGACCGCTATTAGAAAAAACTTGTTTCTATCGTTTGATGTTCATGCACGGATACTCGAACCTACGCACACCCGAATGGTAGTCACGCACCAATCCGGGGGCCGCCAATTACTTTCGTATAACTCAGCAGATTTTATAAAAACAAAGTGAAAAAATGCTTGTGAGGTCTTTTATACACTGTTGGAAAAAATAATAGAAACAAAAAGTTGTGCCAGAAAAAAAATGTATTAAAAAAGTAATAATTAATACTTCCTTCTTATTTTCTTATTTTTCTGACTTCTTCTCATCTTCGATGCATATAATTTAGTAAATTTCCACACTTAACCGAAGAAATATGGGTTCCTGGCCATTGCAACATTGAGGGTAACTGCAGAGCCGATGAACTAGCAAGACTCGGCGCCAAATTGACCGATGAGCACAAAGGCAATGACATAGACACACCTTTACAAACATGTAAGCTACTTATCCACGAGGAAATCGTAAGAGCAGCGAATGAAAGATGGCGGAATGAAATCACCTGCAGAATCGCCCGTCAGCTGTGGCCGACTCTCAATGCTAAACGCACAGAATCTCTGCTAAACCAAAATAAGCACAGTCTTAGCACACTAATTTCAGTTATAACGGGGCACTGCCTAATAGGTACGCACGCCCAAAGGATGGGTTGAAGTTCTCTAGATGAAGTTGAAGTTGTCTAGATGAGAGGAGGAAAAGACAATCCCCACCTACTCTGCCACTGTCCTGCTCTATGCAGACGTAGGTTTACTATGCCAGGCAGGCAATTTTTTAATGAATTGGAAGATCTTAGTTCTGCAAAAATCAGAGATATTCTGGTTTTAGGAGAGATAGAGACAAGTTTCCCACGCGGCATCACAATGGGTTATGAGACTGAGTATGTCCCACAGGACAGTCCCTTCAACATCACCTAAGCTATCCGAAGAAATAGAGTGCCGAGCCTTTGGAATTCGGTTTCACATTTCTTTTTTATTTGTGACCTTAAAATTCATAAATTAATTCATTCAATATTCTTTTCTAAGCCAATCCTTTCCTAATTCTAATGAATGCTTGGAACCGTTATCTTGTATGTTTATGCCTTAGGGAGGAGTATTTTTTCTCTGGCCTAGAGAAGCATATCCGTATCCAATATTCGCACATAGTCTACCGCGCACATTTTATCTTTTATCCAAAATATTCGACCACACTCATTCGTCCGAAGTGCAAACCCTTTTTTCTCGTATATCTGAAACTAAACGCAGTTCTTGTGGCTTGCGGTGAATATTGTTTTCCGTTAGACCCAAACACATTTATTTTTATTTAATCCGTCCATAGCACGTTTGTCCAGTTTCGACGGGAGATTTGTTTTCTTGCAAATTGAAACCTTTTGGGTTGGTTCTGTAAACTCAACAACGGTACTCTTCTGGGTGTTCTTGCTATTAATACGACTTCTACCAACCTGCTTCGAAATGTCCGACTTGTAACTTGCTAATTTAGCTCAGACTTAGGTTATATGACTAAAAAAGGTTTGATTTTGCTATAACGTAGGAGTTTTTTGTTTTCTCTTCCCAGAGTTTTCCATTTTCTTTTTCATGCTTAGCGCGTCCCAAAAGTGTACCAAATTAAGACTCGGATGCCACTTAACAAGGTAAGGTAAGAAGCTAATGGAAGCGATGCGGACTTGCCCCACAACGGCTTTAGGAATGGTCATTGAACTCATTCCGCTCCACCTTGTAGCCAAACGGTCGGCAGCTAGTGAAGTCCTAAGGCTTCCTAATCCATTTCATCATAAAGAAGGCAATCTTACAGGGCATGTAAGAATTCTGGGTTCAATTCTGAACTCTCCGTGCATGACGATATGTGGCAAGATGGAAGGAAAACTAGAATTCTCCAAGAATTACAAGATGGTCATCAGTGATCGCTCAGTGTGGAGAAATAATGAAATATTTTCAAAACAGGGCGCATAGGTGTGGTTTACTGATGGATCCAAAATGGAAGACGGCAGTGTCGGGGCTGGAATTAAAGGACCACACTTCAAGAAGTCAATTTCAATGGTAAAAACGACTTCCGGCGGAGGTCCACACTTTAGAGCTATTTGCCCAGAGGATGTCTTCGTAGAGGCACGCGTGGTGTCAATAGCAACATTCTCTCAGACAGTCAAGCAACTCTGAAATCAGTAAATAGCGTCTCATTCCAATCAAGGTTGTTCTGGGAATGTTTTTAAAATTCTCGAGTCTTAAGCATTGAGAAAATGTGTTACTCTGATGTGGATATCGGGACATGAGCGGCACGAAGAGAATGAAATTGCGGACACTTCAGCGAAAAAAGGTGCAAACACTCCTTTCATTGGTCTTGAACCTTTCTGTTGGGTAAACAACAGCTTCAAAAACGGTTTGCAAAGTTCAAAAATGGCGACTTTGACGTCCCACAACGGAAGGCCTTCTGAATTCGATGAAGAACGTCTCAAATCACTTTTGAAGAAGGACCAGTCGCCAAACCAGTTGAGAATTGTTGGAAAAAAATAACTGCGATTATACAATAAAAAAATTCTCAATCATCTTCATTCAACGGGATTTACCGAAAGATTGCGAGCCTCAACGAAAAAAACAAAGAAAGTCGCCATCGCTTTCCAATTGCTTTCAGCATCTCGCCCGCCATCGAGCAAAACGTGGTAGTAAACAGAGCCTATACATCAATCAATATGAAGCAAAGAAAGGAGTGGGTGGTTCCAGGAGATACGCCAAAGCCGAAAGTCAAGCCAAAGAAGATCATGATATGTGTTTTGTGGGACTGCTCGAAAAGAATACCACGGTCATCAATGAGCTCTGCATTGCCCAACTACACCGCGTGAATGAGGCTATTCGACTGAAAAAACCTGATCGACATGGTCAGTCCATCCTTCTTCACGACGACGCCAGGCGCCATGTTGCACAAGTCGTCAAAGGCGCACTTCAACAGCTCGAATGGAGGTCCCTCAGCATCCGCCGTATTCTCCGGACCTTGCCATATGTCAAACTTTATGAAGGCCGTTACCTTCGATAACAAAAAGCTACTTAAAAACTGGCTCATCAACTTCTTTGACATCAGACCTGGTGTCAGAACGGCATCAACAAATTGGTCGAGAGGTGGAAAGAGGTTGTAAACAGTAAAGGCGAATATATTTAGTTGATTAACTTATTGATATAATTATTGTTTTTTATTTAAATAAAAGTCTTCGGTAAAAACGCCGCGAACTTATTCCTCAATGTATTGGGTACATTGTTAAAACGCATTTTTCTCAGGCAATTTGTGGAAATCTCTCCAGAAATTTTTTTCATTTTCACACGAAATAATACTATTGCTCCCCAAGAGGTGTTGCGTGAATAAAAAAGCAAAAATAGGTGATAAAGTAAAGTAAATTGTAAGTCTTGTGGATAAGCCGCATGAGGCACTCTTTATTTGCTCTATTTGTCGCTACGATTACTCGCCATTTTATACATACAAACGCTTTTTGAGCCTGTTTTGGTCGCATTTGCTCCATATTGCATGTACACTTGCGCCCATATAAATAAGTCACTTTAGCTGTTTACAATATTTTTAATATTTTTTCGTTGATGTTCGTTAATTTTTTCATAGCAATGTAGTGCACTGTATATAAAAAAAAATATAAATCAAAGTTCCAAACTTTGTACAAAATTCACAAACATTTAACAGATTTCAAAAATTGTTCACAACATTTTCAACTTCCAAAGAAAGGACTTCGATTATTCATACGCGTTATATGGAAGACAAGTTTCAATTTTTAACGACTTCAAACTTATACTTTTTAACTTACTAAAGTTTGATGGGCTATAAAACTGTATGCCCACAAGTTTTTCAAAGATTCTGATTAACCCTTAAGGGTGCGGAAGTATTTTAAGTTTAATTCCCACCAGAGAGCCGATATTGTTCATACTAAAAGAAACTATGTAAATGTATTTAACTAAACTAACAATGTATTTATCAAAAGTATAGAATATAAAATATAAAGCGTGATCAGAGTGGAGGTACTTTTTCCAATAGGGTGTTTTTGAAAGATCACGCATGAATACTCTCAAACTAAATATATAATTTTTTCCAGTATTCATTGGCATTTCATCATGGAAAGACTTACGCTTCAACCACGTTTACAAATCGTACAATTGTAGTACGAAAATCGACGCTCTGTGAAGTGATCATTGCGCGCTCAGTGCAACTTATGGTGTACATAACCTTCTTACCGAACGCACTATTCGGCAAACCATCGGCAAAATTGAGTATAATTTTACATTATTGGATGACACTCGAGCTGATTAGACCACGTACGGACTGCAAAGTAAAGAATATATTGCGGCTGTAAATGAGAGTTTTGCCGAAGGCCCGCAAGAATCGATTCGGCGCCGATCTCAACAACTTGGCCTATCTTATGGCACTACTTGGGCGATTTTACGCAAATATCTTAGTTTGAAAACGTATAAGCTAGTCCAAGATTTGAGGCCGACCGATCGTCCAAAGCATCACAATTTCAGTCGTCAGGCTCTTGAAAAACTCGCCGTAAATCCGAATTTTGTTCAGCGATGAGCCCCACTTTTGGTGTAATGGCTATGTCAATAAGCAAAATTGTCTTATTTGGGCTGAAGGGCAACCCGATGCCATTCAAGAACAGCCATTACATCCAATGAAAACAACAGTTTGGTGCGGCCTATGGGCTGGAGGAATCATCGGCCCACATTTCCTCGAAGACGAGACCAGCGCCAATGTGACAGTGAATGGCGAACGCTAACGCGTTGTGATAATCGACTTTTTAATGCCGGATGCCGGAAATTGAAGCCCGTGATCTCAACAACATTTGGTTTCAAAAAAACTTGCCTTAGAGCCCGTGAAACTATGGATTTACAGCGCCATCGTTTCGGTGAGCAATTTATCTCTCGTCTCGGGCCAAGTGATTGACCCCCAAGATCGTGCGATATCACAACTTGGGACTTTTATTTGTGGGGGTATGTAAAATCTTAATACTTTGTGGTTAAACCAACTTCGAAAAAGGCATTGTGGCCAACATTACTAAAGTTATTCACGAGATGCCGATCGAAGTTCACCAGCGAGTCGCGACTCATTCAAAATAACTGTTTATGTACTTTTGAAATGGCTTATCTTAAAAATATAAATGTCAGGATTGGTTCTACACAAAAATAATAAAAACTGCTCAATCAATTCAAATTTTGATGATTTTATTTCAATTTAAAATCCGATACCTCTCAATTGATCACCCTTTAGTGAAAATTTGCTTAAATATATGTATTTCAGCGTAAATCATAGTACTAAGCTCGCGCTGCACGTGAAATGGCTGTCAAAATCCAACAAATTGGACAAAAAATGCAACAATCATACAAATTGCATTGCCGTAAATTATGCGTGAAATTTCGTATGTATTTCACGGCAAAGTAATACTCAGTTCTCCTCGCATTGAGCGAAAATTGAAAGTTCGTTTACAAGTGAGTACTCCGAGGATTTTTAGGCGAAACATTTTCGCAAAGAGTGTGCAAATATGCGAGTATATGTGGATTACTTTGTTTCAAAACACTTTTCTTACCAAAATTTGCCAATTGATTCTGGGGCGTTGCTCATAAATTTGACGTTTCTTCTCATTTGGCGATGAATGTTGCTAGCAACATTTCACGGTGTGCCCAAAGCAGGTTGCTTGCCCAAAAAATTCACGGCCGTGAAGTTAGTACTAGCCTTAAGAGAATAACAAACAGATTTAAATGTTATATTATTTTAGGATATGAGACTCGTCGAAGTACTTTCCAGCAGGTATCCCTGAGCTGAGATTAAAAATATCGCTTCTCGCCTTCTACATACAAGGAACTTTTCGACACGAGCATTCTGCGCAATATTTTATAGTTCCACCGCGAATAATGTGGTGCTTTTTATCTAGTCAGTGCAAACTTTATTCAGCATTTGCTCGTCCTTGAAGAAGACAAAACGGCAAAGGATGTCGCAGCGTAATTAGGGAAAATGAGGGAACTAAATTAATTTGACTCGGAAGAATGCTTAAAGTATTATTTGGAATATACTAGGATGCTGAACAAGTTTTGCGGTTCGATACGAGAGAGGGTAGTCTTTTTTTTTTTTTTTTTTTTTTTTTTTTTAAGTTTCATTTCAATCAATTCATTCTTTGTTTATCGACGTGTCACAGTATTTTCCACAATGGAAAAAATCAAGTATCGTGCAGTGATTGAATTTTTTATTTTGGAAGGTTTAAAAGCAAAGGAAATTTATGAACGAATGTTGAAAGTGTATAAGGACTTTTCGCCATCAATGCAGTTCGATTCAATTAGTGCAGTAGAAAGATGGGTTGCTGAATATAAACCTGGTCGTAGAAGGCTTGAAGACGATCCACTCTAATGACGTCTAAAAACAGCAACACCAGAAATCGTAGAAAATATACAGAATATCGTATTTGAAAATCGTCGAGTGACTGAAAGAGATATAGTAGAAGCCCTGGGCACCTCATTGGGCAGTGTAAGCAGTACTTTGAAGTACTGGGTTTCAAAAACTGAGTACGCAATGGATGCCGCACTCGCCAACAATGGAACTCAACAAAACCACATCCGAATGCGACTTTCTTAGCAACATTTTGAGCATTTGCGAGCGAATAAAGTAAATTCTTTGCGTGGATTCATCACTATGGATGAGACTTGGGTATATTACCATGATCCTAAATCAAAACAAGAAGCTAAAGAGTGGTGTGAACCTGGTTCTTCGGGTCCGCAACGAGTTCGTGTCCAGAAATAGGCAAAGAAGGTATTAGCATCACTTTTTTGGGATGCGAAAGGAATTTTATTTGTGGATTACTTGCAAACTAGTAAAACAAAAAATTCTAAATATAAGCGTAACCTTTTAGACCAACTGAAGGAAAAAATTCGTGAAAAAAGACCCGGTTTGGAGAAGAAAAAAAATTATTTTCTATCAGAACAATGCATCGTGTCACAAAAGCAACTTGACAATGAACAAAAAATCCATGAATTAAAGTACGAATTGTTGAAACATTCACCGTATTCCCCAGATGTAGCCCCTAGCGACTTCCACTTGTTTCCAGACCTTAAATAAGTCATGCGTGACAGCTGTGGACACGTATTTTGCAGATTCTCACTTCAGGGATATATACAGGGTGCGCCATCATGTATGTCGATATGTGAACGCTGAATAACTTTGTCATTTACTAACCGATCGACTTCAACATACATGTTTTCGATACGTCAATTCAGTACAATTTCAACCATGGATCAGTTTACACCGAAACAACGCGCTGAAAGAGTGACGCTATACATCGAAAATACTCGTTCTATTGTTCTAACTCAACGCGCATATCGCAGAAAGTATCGCGGCAAACAGGCACCGTCTGACAATACCATTCGTCGTTTGGTGTCGAATTTTTTTGAGCACGGGGCAGTAGGAGATCGTCAACATGCCCTTCATCAACGACCAAGACGTTCCAATGAACTTGTTTAAGCAGTCAGGGAAAGCGTTGCCCAGGAGTCAACAGTGTCGTATAGTCGTCGCACTCAGCATTTTGGCGTCAGTGAAACCACAATGCGGCGCATTTTAAAGGATGATTTAAATTTGTTTCCGTATAAAGTGCAATTGACACAAAGAATATTGCCAATAGACCATTCACGTCGCTTGGAATACGGCAAAACAGTCGCTCGAATGGTTGGCACTGAACCCAATTTTTGGAAGCAAATTTTAATGACTGACGAGGCACATTTTAACCTCTCAATAAACAAAATTGCCGCATTTGGGAACTGAGAATCCACACGAGATCCATGAAACGCCATTGCGGGATCGGAAATCAACTGTTTGGGCCGGCATTTGCGTCAAAAGCCATCATTGGGCCATATTTTTACCGAGAAAACGAAACGGTCGGTGGAAACCGATATCGCTGGATGTTGGCGCATTATGTCTGCTCGCAAATGCGTGAGATGAGGTTTAGACGGTTACTGGTTTCAACAAGACAGTACGCCATGCCACACTGCGAATGCAACAATTGCATTTCTGCAACGAAAATTCTCGGGACGTTTAGTGTCAAAAAGAGGCGACATCGACTGGCCCCCCAGATCACCCGGCTTAACCCCCCGGGACTTCTTTTTGTGGGATTATCTGAAAAGTAAGGTTTACGCCAACAAGCCGCAGCCTATTGATCAGCTTAAGGCAAACATTCGTGCCGAAATCGACGCTATAAAACTCGAAATGCTTGACAAGATGATAACAAACGCAAAAAAAAGCAAGTTTATGATTGCTAATAAAGGTGGCCACTTGATTGATATTGTATTGAAAAAATAGTTTTAATAAATTGTAAATAACCAAACCAAATAAAAATACCTCACTTATACAAATCAGTTGTTTTTTTTTTCAAAGTTATTCAATGTTTTCATACCGACATAAAAGATGGCGCACCCTGTATATTTATATATACTTATAGAATTAGAGCTTACACCCTTATCGGGTGTTTGGCCGAGCTCCTTCGCCTCTTTGTGGCGTGCGTCTTGTTGTTGTTCCACAAATGTAGGGACCTGCAGTTTCAAGCCGACTCTGAACAACAGATATTTTTTATGAGGAGCTTTTTCATGGCAGAAATACACTCGGAGGTTTGCCAATGCCTGCCGAGGGCGACCGCTATAAGAAAAAAACGTTTTCTTCATTTTGCCGTAAGCAGTGTATTGACGTTCACGTAGACTACACTGAATAATAAAAAGTATTTTTCAAACCATAAAACTGGGTTTTTCTTAACGAACCGCAAAACTTATTGAACAACCTTGTAATACCGCAAGAAGAGTGATAAAACTACTAAAATGGCTTTTACCGCATCCAGGCGGCGCTGGGCTCACTAACAAAAAGTGTCATGCCGCTTATTTGGCGGCATTGGTGCGTTAAGGCGGGAGCCTGGTTTATGAGGTCTAAAAATTGCATCTCTTAGCGATTTTTTTTTTTAAGGAAAAAATTAATTTAGCACTGCAAAGTTTTTTCTATCTTTTAATGAACATTTAAAAAGTATAAATAATTTTGTACTGGTTAAAATAAGTTGAAAAAAATGTTTAACATAGAAATTAGTAGAGCGCTGCAACGCTGGAGTTTCCAACTGGTGTACAAGATTCAGCTCGTAATTATTGTCTAAAGCAAAAACGCTCAAATGGATTTCTAATTATCATGATTTTTTATTCTAGATGAACTAAGAAAACTGAGAGAAATTCCAAATTTTCAACTTTTTGGAGGTTTTAGAGAAAAAAATGCCTTTCTATAGAACAAAAATTCACTTCAACTTGGTATAAAAATCTTGAAAAAATTGTTTATCTATTTTGTTAGTTCAAATAGAAGATAATTTAATACTGAAGGGAACAAGCTATGATTCATTTTAAAAGGTTCATTAGTTTTTTTTCATTCATGTACGCCAATTCAAAGAAATCATAAAAATGAAAAGTCGAGAAAAGAAGATAAAGTTTGTACTATAGCTGTCCGGTCACAGCGTAACTACCTAACGCTCGCCTACCTTTGGCTTTGTATCTACGGAAATATTGACAATTAGGCTCTGTAACTTTGTGTGAATATTCTGAAATATATTAGGAATCGCTTAAAACGAAAAGAAAAAATTTATTTTTTTGACCTTATAAACCAGGCTCCCCCTTAAGTGTTGAAACGGATAATGTAAAAAGTTGGAGTGACTTAATTGAGTGAACACAAGTGTACGTATTTAAAGGATACAAATTATTTGACAGTAAAATTTTATTAATTGCGTCACTTAGAATTATTATCAGGTGTGAAGCTTTTTCAAACTACATTTTTTGCTATACATTTTTATATTTGTTATATTTTAGGACGCGCATCATCAAATTGATAACTACTAACTGTCTTTGAATTGAGTAAAATTAAACAAAATTATAAATACAAGTACATTACATAGCGCATTGATTAGCAATAAAAATTTGAAACAGTTTAGTATGTATGTATGTATGTGTGTATAAGTAGTACAAATCGCTCACTAGTTCACCATTACCAGCAAAATACTCGCATACACTTTTAAATAATAATAACAAATTTAAGTAAGAGAAACATTTAGTTAGGCTGTTTGTTTGTTTGTTTGCTTTTTTAATGATTTTAATTTTGTTTTTGTTTTTTTGGTTTAGTATTGTATACATACATAAGGTTCGCTTAGCTGTCGTTGGTTGATCGCACAATCCATGTATTACATAACAAACATACGAGTAATTACTCTGCTCGGCAAATTGCAACATAACATTGTACATACGATAGTTTAGTGGTAATTTCATTTATATATAAAAATAATTTGCATCATATGTATATATGTAGACAATGTATCTTTTAAAAATTACAATTACAAAAAAGATTTACAACGATAAAATATTTAAACAATTACAATTTCTATTACTATAGCTATTGTATTAAAATAAAGTAGCAATGGTTACATAATTTGTATTTCCTCTAACATTCTGTTCAGCTCAATTTCTCAATAATTTCTTCTTTTCGTACATGTATAAGGTGTGTATGCATGTATGTGTATAAGTGTTTTTGTTTTTTCTTGATTTTTAATTTTAATTTTGTATTGATCTGCTGCTTTGGCAACATTTGGTGGCACGCGCCCTCGGTGCGCAGTGTTGGCAGACGTGTATGGCGGTGGTGGCAAATATACGACAGATTGGGTAACAACAGCAGCTGCAAGTAATTAAGTGGGAAACTTTTTTTTTATTTATTTATTTATTTCTTTCTTTTTTTATTACTCAAATACTTTCAAAAGATATGTACATACATTTTTAGTAAAAAATTTTTAAGCCCCTCCTAAGTGCTAATACAACGCATACAAGCTGCCATTGCAGCTCAACTTTGCTCCACCACACGCCTTGGTGCCTTTAGAAAGCACACACACACACACACGCGTTCACGCGCACCAACCAACATGTTGCCTCTTCTCTCTCTCTCTCTCTCTCGGTCTCTCTCTCTCCCTCTGTCTCTCTCGCTGTAGCTCTCTATTGCAACGCCTGCATCTGTTTTTCAAACATTCATTATTACAATTATAATACTTATATTAAATTTATACTTTTTCATAATTTTTTTTTGTTTTTATGCGTAAATGTGTATATATAAAAAAAAGAATTCTTTATTCCTCTAACTGAGTAGCGCTCGCTGTTTTAAAACCCGCCCAATATAAATTTCCGCATTAAAAAAATTTAGTTTACGATAAGAATGGATTCGACGACGATGCTGCTTCCGGATTCATCCAAGGCATATTGTTATTATTCTGGAAAAAGCGTGGAAAAGAAGCTGCATTAGTTGTGTAGTTATATACGAGACTTACAAGAAACATTTGCATATTATTTTACATACATAAGTGAGAAGAAATCAAAGCAAAAAAACTTAAATATATACAGAAACATACAGCAAATAAATACCAATAAACACTAAATTGTGCTGATGCGCCACAAGGACCGTTCCACTTTGTGAAGCAGCGTCGCTTGTGCACTTAAAATGTTAAATGTTTTTTTTTTCTACAAATATTTTCGAATATTTACATGCAATTTATTTTAGCTACAGCAAATTTCTACTTATTAAGAACGGTTAGTGACATGCTGTTATATTTTTTTAAAGCATTTCAAGATTACCCATTTTTTATTTAAGTGTCCAAGCCTCCATTGTTGGCTACAAGATACAAAATTTTGATAAATTATGTAAAATACGAGTAAATGCAAATGGATATTGAGCAAAGCTTTTTAAAAGTCAATGGGTAGTTTGTGGGACTGTAAGGAATGGGGGACAGGGAGGGGTAGCGAAAAAACAAACAGTTGATTTGGGGTGTAACAATTTTTATAGCTTCACAAATGAAGACCTATGTAAATAACAGCGGAGACATTTAAAACTTTGAGAACTCACAAAAATGCGTTTAAAAAATACTTCCACAGATTTCTTAGAACTCATTGCACTATTCGAGTTATCAGACTTCCTCAGCATTTCTGGGAACCTAGAATACTTGTTTACATTGGGTTGGCAACTAAGTAATTGCGGATTTCACAGATTTCATGGATGGCTTCAGTTGAATTTTTAGGTTTGCAGACGTAGTACAAATGTAAAAACCACATTTTGTTATTTGATAGTTGGCCATTCAGCTGTCAATCAGTAACAAAACGTTTTTTGATCAGTTGCGTAGTTTTCGTTTGGCGTTCGTTGAAAAATGGAAAATCAAAAGGAACATTTTCGTCATAATTTGCTTTTTTATTTCCGCATATGGAAAACCGCATCGCAAGCTCATAAAAAGTTGTGTGTTGTTTACGGTGACGAAGCCTTAAAAGAACGGCAGTGTCAAAATTGGATTGCCAAATTTCGTTCTGGTGATTTCTCACTCAAAGATGAAAACGCTCTGGTCGACCAGTTGAAGTTGATGACACCCTAATCAAAGCAATAATCGATTCGGATCGTCACAGTACAACACGTGGGATTGCAGAGAAGCTTCATGTATCACATACATGCATGCATTGAAAATCACTTAAAACAATTTGGCTATGTTCAAAAACTCGATACATGGGTTCCTCACGAAGTGAAAGAAACGCATTTAACACAACGCATTAAGAGCTGTGAATGAAAATGATCCATTTTTAAAACGACTGATAACTGGCGATGGAAAATGTGTGGTTTACAACAATATCAAGCGGAAAAGATCGTGGAGCAGGCCAGGTGAACTAACTCCTACAACATCAGTTTGGTGGGATTACAAAGGAATTGTCCACTTTGAACTCTTACCACCCAACCGAACGATCAATTCTGATGTCTACATTGAACAACTAACGAAATTAAACAAAGCTGTTGAAGAAAAGCGGCCCCAATTGACAAATCGAAAAGTATTCCATCATGACAATGCAGCAAGACCACACACATCTTTGGCCACTCGAAAAAAAATTATTGAAGCTTGGTTGGAATGTTTTGTCACATTCACCATATAGTCCTGACCTTGCACCATCTGATTACTTTTTGTTTCAATCTTTACAAAACTCCTTGAATGGTAAAAATTTCAATAATGATGATGATGTCAAATCGTACCTGACTCAGTTTTTTGCTAATAAAAACCAGAAGTTTTATGAACGTGGAATTATGATGCTGCCTGAAATATGACAAAAGGTCATCGATCAAAATGGGCAATACATCACAGAATAAAGTTGTTTAGTTCCATGAAAAAATTGTCTAAAAAAATTTTCTAAAAGAAAATCCGCAATTACGTAGTTGTCAAGCCAATATATCTATCTCCTATTTGTGGTGTGTGTCTTGCTGTTGTTCCACAAATGGAGGGCCTTACAGTTTTAAGCCGACTCCGAATGGCAGATATTTTGTATGAGGAGCTTTTTCATGGCAGAAATACACTCGGAGGTTTGCCATTGACTGCCGAGCGGCGACCGCTTTTTTCTTCATTTTGGTGTTTCACCGAAATTTGAACCTACGTTCTCTCTGAACTGCGAGTGGTAGTCACGCGAATAGTAGTCACGCTACCAACCTATTCGGCTGCCGCGGTCGCCGTTTAGTTAGCAATTTTATTCTAAATATCTGAACTGATAAGTCATCGATCCACTGCTTAGTTTTTAAACTTTTCGAAGTGATGATGTGGACAAAAAACTGGCCTACGTGAACTCCGACTCAAATGGTTTTAATGATTATCCAGTATCCGCTGAGGAAGAGAAAACCTTACTATGGGAATACCAGGGCAGACGTGTAGGGAGCTGCTTTTTAAGAAACTCTTAACTCAACTTTGGGTTTATCAATTTGGGGCATAATAACTTCGGCAATAATCGCGTAAGCGGCTATCGCGCCATTCAAGAAGAAAAACGTCGTATTTATTATTTTTTTATGATTTGACAATGTCAAAATATCATTTAAGGTTTACATTCTTATCATGATGAAGGTTCAGGAACCAACTGCTCTTGGAAATTATTAAAGATTACTACCGATTACTGCAGAACTGATTCTCGCTACTTAAAACCTGTATACTTAGTTCTGCCATAAGTTCTGTTACAAGTAAAGTCCGTTATAAATATGAAATTATAAAACTTTTTTAATGAAGTTAGTTTTAATTAATCATGTAAATATTAAAAAAAAAGCCTTCAAACGATTAGACCATTCAGCCATTGCAGCACTCATAGTTTTCTTGAATATTGGCATCGCTGCTCGAACCAAAGATTGTTTGAGACTCTTCAAATTTCTGTGAGGTCTTCGACGGGCCATTTTCTCCAATTCTGACCATAAACTGTAGTCTAATGGACTCAAATCTGGACTTCCAGACGGCCAATCTTCTGCGGCTATGTACCCAAGAATTTTGTTTTTTAGCCACTGCTTGGTGGTTTTTGCCTTGTGAGCTGGAAGATCCAACGCTCTCCATTGAAGAGAATACTGCTCAACTGCTTCACCACGCTTTCTAAGACGTCCTCCTGGTACACTTTTGCCTGGGTCGTAACCACTTTTTCGCAGAAATGCAGAGATGTAACGCTTTTACATGACACTCTCCACCAAACCGTTACAGAAGCTGGATGGTGGCCTCGCTGAACCTTTGGAACAACATTTTTGGCGTCTTTAGAAGTTTTAGCACAGATTCTCTAGTTGTGCTTATTAAAAACTCTTGAATAGTGAACATTTTCTCATCTGTGAATAGAATATTTTCATGGCCATTGACTGCGTGCCACCGAAAAAAGGTGCTTGCATCTGTCGAGTCTCTTCTTTTCCTCAAGCGCGTTGCCAAAAGATGCCCAGTTGAGTGAAGGAAGGCTTTAATGTGGAGATCGTCTATAATTAGGCGTGACATGGATCTGGCCGATATATTAATTTCACTGGGCATGGTTTTCTGCCTTCTAAGGGGATTTCTGCGAATTCTTACTCGCTCTTAAAAATGTCGAATTTCGTGCCTTCAAACTACGATTTGCGGACATCGTTGATTTTCTGTTATCAATTGAAGTAAAACGCTCCTCAAGCTCATCAAATGCTTATAGAAGCTTCTGGTGGGCATGCTCTAAGTAGAGCACAGTGCTTCAGGTGGTTTGAAAAATTCCGAAGTGGTGATTTTAGCGTGGAGAACGAGGACCGTGGCCGGCCACCGAAAAAGTTTGAGGACGCCGAATTGCAAGCATTGTTGGATGAAGGTGATGGTCAAACGCAAGAAATGATGACAGAGCAGTTCAGAGTGGCCCCAAAAACCATTTCCAAACGTTTGAAAGACATGGGCATGATTTTAAAGGTCGAAAGATGGGTGCCGACAATGTGACAATGCACCGCCACATCGAAGAAGAGCGACCCAGGAATTGGTGGAGACGTACGATTGGGAACCGCTGGTGCATCCGGCTTACTCAGCAGACTTGGCGCCTTCCGATTATCATTTGTTTGCATCGATGGGCCACGCACTTTCCGAGCAGCGCTTCAATTCTCACGAAGAAACCAAAAAATGGTTCGACGATTAGTTTGCGGCCAAAGACGGTCAATTTTTTTGACGCGGCATCCACAAATTGCCCGACAGATGGGAAAATTGTGTCGCTAGCGATGGCTATTATTCTGAAGATTAAATGTGTAACAATTTTTTCTTAAAAAACGTTTGAAATTGAAAAAAAGGCTCATTTCATAGGTATATAGTAGTTTTTTTTCGTTCAAGTAACAATCTAATTTGCGCTAACCGGTTATTTGCACAATGAATTTTGTTAGCGAGTTTTACTACAGCGTTTGCACCTCTCTCTGTTGAGAATCTGTAAGTCCAACTCCCCCAACTCAGCCTGGCTTGCTCACTACTCCTGTTTCAGCAGTTTTTCTTCAACAAAACCAAGCTGTGTAACAAAACTAACTAAAACGATTTAACATAAAACAAGAACAAAACTATTAAAAAACAACAGTCTTAACAAAAATAACGAAATAAAAAAACAATCAAAGATTCAAGAAATAATACTTTCATAAGAGTAACAAAATTCAATCGAATAGCAAAGCAACTGCACACTGTAGCAATAAACTCAACAAAATACTGGTAGTTCTCAATTTTTCAACTCGCATTAGCCGACGCTAGCAAGTTTAGCAACTTTGTACTAAATAGTAACTTTAGCATCCACAGCGTATTCAACAGACACTCACTTCCAGCTTACAGTTGCCCAACGACGACGATGTCGACATCGAAAATATTGCATTGTTGTTGGCGCTATTGTTGTTATTGTTGAGGTTGAGGTTGTGGTTTATTGACGGAGTTGCATCATAAAAACCATAATTAAATAAAGAGCCACCGCCAACGCCAACACCAATACCACTGCCAGTATCACCAACACCGCTGCCCATATCCATAGATGAAGGGCCGAAACCATATGGAATAGTTGTAGTCGACATTGGCACCGGCATAGCAGCTAATTTAATACCCGGCGTACCTGCCAAAGCGGCCGTTAAGGCATTGCTGTAACTTGCTGCCAACGGCGCTGTTTGGTATGTGGCATCTAATTTGGTGGATGCTTGGCCATAGGCATAGTTGGTTGTCGTATTCTTGTTAAAGGCATCGCTGACAAAGCTATCTTGATTTACCGCGGCGCTAAAGTCCGCAAAATCCGTCTGGTAATGCTTAGTGGCTGGTGCGAGTGGTGGCTGTAAAGCTAGGGAGGAACTGGTGGTATTGGTGCTGGTTTGAAAATTTCTGTTGCTAGTTGCCATTTGCTGATGGATGGTCGTATTTGATGAGTTATCATAGATGTCTGTGTCACTGTCGCTGGTGGTTTGTATGTTGCGTATATTATCAACACTTTGACTATGAACTTGCACTTGGGTTTGGAATTGATGAGGCCCATTTTGTTGAGTATTGTTGTTGTTATTATAGAGAAAGAAATCATTTGAAGAGGTGCCGAACGAGGTATTGAAGACGTCATAATCACTTTTCGAATATTGTAGAGTTGGTTTGTTGTGGTTGCTGCAGCTGATGTTGTTGTTGTTGAGATTATTGTTGATTTGTTTGTTATTATTATTTTCGTTATGCAAATTGTTGCTATGAAAACTTGTGAATTCGTCGCGCTCATATTCAGTAAAGAAGTTTCTGGAGGGCTTGGTTTCGAAAGAAGGAGTAATTGTGAGTGTTTTTTATTTGTTCATGCGAAAGCGTTTTTTTTTTTTTTTTTTTGAAATAAATTAATTAAAAGTATAGAGAAAAAATAGAATGTAAAATTGTAGGAAAATTAATTCAAATAAAATAGAATATGAAAGTAAAGAATTTTAGAATATAGCAAATTTAAAATAATTGGAAAGCAATTTTATTATAAATTTTAAAATTAAACAAAAGAAGCAAAATGCACAGCGCATATTTCCAATTGCGAAATTCAATCCCTTTCCCTTCACACACTTAACATTTTTTTTTTACACCTAACAATGCGTTTTCAACCCTCTGCGGCCCATGCACCAGCAACAAATTGATTTATTTGATTAAATTAAAATTTTCAGCAAATTGTCTCTTACGTTGAAAAAGGGTTTTTGTCTTTAGAAATATTTTTTTTTTTTTTTTGTAATTATGAAGCCGGATTTTTCATGTTACATCAATTACAAATAGTTATGTGCTTAACATACCTGTGACGTATTAGTGGAATTGTTGACCGGCGCCCAAGGATCTTGATTCATAGTCATGGCAAAGGGCTGTTGTTGTTTTAGCTGATTAATGGACGGTACCTGCAAATGTTTTTCGATTATAATAAAAGTGTATATTACTTATGCAATAGAAAGTTCTGTATCGAATAAAGGGTGGGCCATAATCTCCAATGTCTGTTATTGAAGTAAACAATTATGGATCTGTTTCTTTAGGTAGGTAGGTCAAATGGTTGAAGTACCACTCTGGCACTCTTCAAGTAGCACTAAAGCGACGTTTTGGTACCATTGTGAGACCTCCAACAGGCAGATATCTACAGCCAACTCGAGCTGTTGATGTAATGGAGAAGATTGACGGAATTGATGGTTGGCGTACCGTCCCAGGCTGTCCAAGAAAAGAGCGGCCAGTGACCTTAATCGACTAGCTGCCAATGGACTAGCTGCCAAGCCCTATCTGCAGTAAGCGCAAAAGCTGAGGCTATCAATGGAGCGCGTACACGAATGTTGCCTAATATTGGCGGCCCGCAAGGCAGCAGAAGACGTGTCTTATCGACGGTTGTAGACCCCGTAGTCTTTTACGCTGCCCCGATATGGGCCGGAGCTAAAACGTCCAGCATACAATATGCAGCACAGGTATTTCACCGAAGTGCAATAAGGGTGGCTTGTGACTACAGAACGGTCTCGAGAGACGCAATAGGCGTTATTGCGGGCAAACTACCAGTCGACATTCAGGCAAAGGAATTGAGCCGTCTCTATGGCAGGCTATGACGGGCTAAGCCGTCATTAGAAGAAAAAGCTGAAGAGAAACTGCTTTCCATAGAAGAATGGCAAAGCAGATGGGATTCATTAACTAACGGACGTTAAACTCATAGGGTTATTTCAAATATTAGCCAATGGGTGACCAGGAAACACGGAGACATTGACTACTAGCTCACTCAAATACTGAATGGCCACGGTTGTTTTTTGGAGTACTTCCATCGATTTAATCTGGAGGACACCCCATTCTGCCCAAACTGCAAAAATGCTATAGAAAGTAGGGAACACGTATTCTTCTACTGCGATCGTTTCAGAGAGGAGCGCCGAACGCTTGAAGCACTTCTGGGTGGTCAGCTGTGCCCGGAAAATCTAATCATCAAGATGATCGCATCAAATACTTGCTGGAATGCAGCGCGCAGAGTGGCAACGCAACACGCAACGAAGAATTCAGCAGCAGCTTTTGACTGGAGGTAGACTGCCTACGAGCTGATAACAAATCACAGACGCCTGAGCTTAGTGCTCAAGACGATATCAGACTACGACATGTCGGTAATACCTACGACACCTTTTTCGATGTTCCATTTGCTGCAGAACCACTTATGAAGTGGAAGCAATAGATACTATAAATAGCGTATAACTTCCATACGCCCATGTAAGAGGAACCTGGACGCAGGTACCTGTTGTGTCAATAGACATAAACGCGGCTCCACCTTGACGAAATGTTACCACGGTGGAACTCAGCCGATAAGGGGGGTTGTTATAGTGTTAGTGGGAGCATGCCCCACATACCACTGGTGCGACGGTACCATTAATGATGTTTCTGACATTTTGATTTTAGCCTCCTTAAAAAACAAAAAACCCCGGACGTCTACAGAGAAAGTGCTCAATAGTCTCCTTCTCGGAAAGCACCCCACAGTTTATGTAATGAGGATTAAATGGTAAATCTAGCTTTTCCGCGCGTATGCCGACCATCCAATGGCCGGTAAAGCACAGCTATGAGTTTAGAAATTGAATGACGCGGAGTGCCCAGAACTTTCTGGGACCTTGCGCCTATGTAATTGCGCCAAAGGGTTTTTGAAATAGCATATGAAGAAATGGAGCTGCGCTTTCCTGAGAAATAAGTTGTGCAATTCTCTTTTAACAACACTCAGAAGGATGCCAATGACCAGGTGGTAGATCTCTGAGAACAATACAGTCCCTTTTGGGGCAAGCTCATCAGCAATTTCATTTCCCTCTATGTTCCTTTAGCCTGGAACCAAGATCAGAGAACTCATTACAGGTGTTGAATAGTTTGGATCTGCGCCATGGCATCGTCAGAGCCTTGATCGCGACTTAGCTATCGGAAAAAAATGTAATATCTCCCTCGCTTCCAAGGCATGCAAGCCTATAGGATCGCAAAGACTTCTGCCTAAAAAACGTTAGCAGTATTCTGCAATTTTCAGACTCGTCTCTTGCTGATCAAAAGTGCAGATTAAATAATACTCACCGCAGGCTGTTGTTGTTGGAATAGATTTGTTTTTGGTGGTACAACAGTGTCGCTAAACGGATTGTAGGCAGCATTGCCCACTTGCGGTTGCGTTTGAATGGGCTTTATTAGATTATCCAAATTAACTAATGATGAATTTTCACCTAAGAACGACTGTGGTGTTTTCAATTGTTTCTTCGTATTCGTTGAGGCTGCATTGAGCGATGAATTCGTTGCAGATAGCGGATCCATTTCATCGAGTAGTGATGCTATGTAAAATGAATTTAAGTAAAATATGTTTCTTTTCAATTGAAAATTTTGCAAACGCTTACCGTTATTATTGTTAGAAACACTTGCCAAACTATTAGTTAACAAATCTCCAGTCTTATTTCGATTGGTTATTATATCGAATTCATCTAAATCAGGTGAAGGCTTCTACAAAATACAATTTTTAAATCAGAAGTACAAAACCAACATGTCAATTTCTTGGCATTCTAATACATACCTTAACCACACTTGTTTCAGGACTCTTCCATAGATCGTCATTGTTCGTCGTACCGGCTTTGGGTGCCCAAGGATCGGCAGTTGGCGCTGCCATTAGGGACGATATTTCCACTGGCTTCACCTTCTCCGTCAGCCATGAATCCACTGGCTCAACGTTTTCGGCAGCAGTTGCACCTCCAACAGCTCCGCTTTTAGATAGCCAAGGATCTACGCCACCAATCGCGCCGGCACCAATAGAGTTTCCATTCAATATGGCAGTGCTACCAGCAGCACCACCGCCATTGCTTTGCAGCCAACCCTCAGTCGAAGAACCAGATGCCACGGACGGTGATTGTGTGCGTGTTAGACCCCAGGCTTCGCCACCGTTACTACCAATACCGCCAACTGCACCTAGTGGCGCTGAAGCGGTGGCAGTACGCATAGACGCAGCCGGTTGCCAAGGATCAATTTGCGGCGATGACGTACCCGACCAGGGATCCGATAGCTTAAAATGCGATTTCAAAAAAATTAGAATAAATATTTGAATTAATTTAATCCACTACAATTACCTGGCTGGCAGCACGTGCCGGCGTAGCCCATGGATCGCCACTGCCGCCGGTGGCACCCAATGGCGGACTGGAAATGCTAGTGGCGCCCAAGGAAATGTCAAGCAAATCTAACAAATGCGATTGTGGCTTATCCTTTTTACCCACAGGTACAGTTTGATCTCTAAAATTTGACAACAAATTAAGGACAAACACAAATTTGTAATTTTCCAATAATTCACGCACTTGAAATCCTGTTCGCTTTGGCTTAACGCCAGCTGTAAACGCACATCATCACTGCGTCGTTTCGCCTCCTCCTGTTCAGCCTCTTCTCGCGACATGGCCATGGCCAACTGCAGCTGTAACTCCTCCTCGCCAGCCGTTTGCGGACGCACCAACTCCAATTCAGACACTGGCTTCGGTTCTTCCTGCCAACCGGGCGGCATATCACGATGCGTCGGCCCATCAATGTAACCATCACTACCAAAACCACTGGGATGTTGTGCAAAACGCTCTTTCGCCTTCAACGCTTTCACGCGTTCATTCTTCAAACGTTCGTCATCCTTCAGCAAATTCACCAACTGTTTGGCTTTTTCGCGTACATGGGTACCCTGGTCTTTGCCCTCTTCAAAGTACACAAATTCACGAAGTGTTTGTATGGCAAAAATGTTCTCCTTGCACTGTTGTGCCACTTTTTCCGTGCCGGTTTTAATCAAATACTCCAGCAGGATAAGTGCCTTGTAAACATGCCGCCAATTCTTGCCATGATCATTTAGACGTTTCCAAATCATTTGCATTATCTCCGAGAAGGCTACGACATTGTAGGTGAGGTCAGCAATCTCGGCCATTATAGTAGCCGATGGCCCCCAAGGGTCATTGGACGTGGCCTCGCGTACTTTCACCTAAACGAGCGAACAGATTGGTGATCCAGAGGTAGGGAATTTTAGTTTTATTTTTCTTATGCAAAAACTTACCTGCGCATCAGAATAGTTGTGCGCGAGGTTTTTGATGTTACGACGCAAACCAGCGACATTTACTTGCATGTCTTCCTTTTGTTTTCGCACTTTGGAAGAGATAAAACGAATTAATTTTGGCAATGCTAACAAAAACGTGACTACAAGTAAAAATTAAATATAAATTTAATTGGACTATTTTGAACTCTAAATTACAAAACATACAATAAAGTGTCAATTTTGATTTTGAAAGAGTTATATTGTTTGATTGTTTAAAAAAATATGTACGTATAAATTTCAAATATCAAGCACGGATGCAAAGCGGCAGTGCCAAAAATCTCCAAACAGGTTTATTATGCGCCTGCGGGTAGGCAACGTAATAACGCTAACATGCCATGTATTTAAGTTTAATTTTTTTAGCAGCGAATTTTCGACATCGTGGCGAACTTCAGAATCTGCATGAAGTGAAATCGCCGATTAAGAAGAACAAGCAGCATTGCATCCCTGCTGCGATATACATACAAACGAAATATTTATGGTATGCAATGGTTAGTTAGTAAGGATTTCAAAGAAGAATGATGAGAATTGCAGTGGAAATTGATCGGGAAATAATAAATAATTAGAAAAGAACAACAATAAAAGGAAACATTACATGTATTTTGGGTTATCAGATGATGTGAAAAACAGTAACGAGAGCAAAAGTTTTTGAATAAGATGGATTTATTTTAGTAACAAAAAAAAATATTTTTTTGCAGAAAAATATTTAATTAATTTTTTGGAGACAATTAAATAATTTTGCAGAATTTTTTTTTTTTTTTTTGCAAATGGAAAAATTTATTTGAATGTGTCTCTCTGTGGTGTTAAATCAAACGAGTTGTATTCTTTGCTATTTATAAGCAAATAGAACACCAAAGTGAACGAAAAAATTTTTGTAAACAAAAACATAAACGATAACGAAAACTTTCAAAAGAAAACCACAAAGCGAAAGCGACCAACGATTTTTTTTAATATAAAATAAGTATGTATGTATGATTCGTGTGCGTGTGCAAACAACAATTATAACAGTAACAGAATATGAAAAAGTTTTTAAACGGGTCAAGTTTCGCTCAGTACTGTGTCTATGAATGTAAATAAACATAACATTTTTATGAATTAAATAAGATTTGAAGGATATTAGTACAATTTCGGATCGGAGTGAGTTCGAAGTGGGGAGTACTGTGTGAGGAAGCAAAACATTGATAACTGCAGGGCGGTTTTAAAAGTGAATTAAGATGTTGTGTGGATAATAATGCGTGTGTGGAAAAGAATCGAAAGCAAAAAACAACATTTTAAATACATAGTAGTTACATTTCATGTTTCAAGAAATAAAAAACACGATTAAAGAAAAACGTAGCACTCCGAGGGAGAATGTCACATAAGTAGTTAAATAAATTTATAGTAAACAGACTATAGTGTTGTCGAAGGGAAAGGAAAAAATCAGCTTACATATAACCAGTGTTGCCTAGTTTTTTGTTTTAGCTTTTGTTAAATTGAATAAAAATTTATAACGCAGTGCTTAATCTGCATAGACCCAAAGCATAAATATGCAGCGAACAACGGAAATATTTCGCAATTGCAATTTTTAATGAATGGGTGGCAAAGGCGATCCTTGCAAATTGAATGAATTATATTTCTCAAATTAAATAATCTTTAAAGTAGGAGGAATAAATATTAAACAGTAAAACAAAGATACTGTAATTAAATCAAAAGCGACTACTGCACACAGACTAAAATTGTTAAGAAACAATATTTTTCCTGAATTCGGATATAACACTAAGAGTAAAAAATACGAGGGCGGCTTAATAAGTGCTCGTGGTTGATGGCACAGAGCGTTCCTGAGGGAAGCTGGAGTTAGCATCGTGTCTTGCCATCTATCGAACGACGGCAAAACAAATTTCAGTCTGATTGATAGGTTTGTTTAGATTTGGGAGCTATTCGAGTAAGACGCGTATCGCTACGATGGAAAAAGAGGCCTTCGGTAATTCGCTTTGGTTTTTGGATGGGAAAAAATGCGAGGAGATAAAACCAAAGTTTGATGCTGTCTATGGAGACGCTTCGGCATCTGTGACCACAGTTAGATATTGGTTCAACGAAATTAAAGGTGGGCGATGAGAAGCGACCATGACGCCCGGCAGGCGTGGTTACCGAGAAAATCATTCAAAAAGTACCCGACAAGATTCTCGGTGATCGACGAACGAAAGTGCGCAAAGTAAAAGAGGTCATAACTGTGACGACCGGAACGGCAATTAAAATTTTACATGATAAGTTGGCGATGAAAAAATTGTTGACCCGTTGTGTGCAGCGATTGCTCACGGTGGATAGCAAGCGGATGCGACTGTTAACTTCGAAGCAGTGTTTGCATCATCATTGCACACCAGAAACTAAGCAACAATCAAAACAATGGACTTAGCGCGGTGAATCTGCTCCAAAGAAGGCGAAGTGAGTCCCATCGGCCGGAAAGGTCATGGCGTCTTTTTTTTGATTTGCGAACGGCGTCATCCTCATGGATTTTTTAGAAAAACGAAGAACGATCACGGGACAACAGTGAGATATTGGAACGCTTTCACAAACCATTGAAGGAGACACGGCCGCATTTGGCGAAAAAGGAGGGGCTGTTTCACCACGATAACTCAGCAGCACATTCATCCGGAGTCGTCGCCGCCAAAATGCTTCAAATGCGTTATGGATTGCTGCCACCCCTCCCATATTCACCCGATCTGACTCCCTGCGTCTGGTTCTTGTGTCCTAACATGAAGAAATGGCTGGCGGAAAAAAGTTTAGTTTAAAAGAGGAAGTTATCGTCGAGACAAAGGCGTATTTTGCAGAGTTCGACAAATCCTACATATTTTTTCGGAGAGGTTGAAAAATGGCCGGAGCGTTGGAAGAAGGGGACTATGATGAAAGATAAAAAGACAAACTTTTTTTTTTTTGAAAAAATTGTGTGTGCATTTCTAACACGGGCACTTATTTAACCCCCTCGTACTATTTCAAATTTCAATTACTGTGTTCCAAACTTGACGACTACAATGGTCTCAAACTTTTGCGCAAGACTGTAGTTTGGCCTCCAAGTAAAACACGTAGTTAAAAGGTTATTAAACTCATGTAAGAAATCGCATTTTGTACTTTACTGATTTTGCTGATTTTTTTAGCTTCACTTTGTTTAACACTTCATAAAGGAAATAATTTTTGTAGAGAAAATGGATGTGTACACAAAACATAGATAAATGAAGATTCGATATGCATACATACATACATACACGTAAGAGAGAATATTATATGATATGGACAAATATTTGAACTTAATTTAAAACGTCGACAAATGATAGATATGAGTAGATATGTATAGGTACATAGTATCCGTTATGTGGTTCTATGTGCACTACTTAAGTACACACATACACACACGTATGTATATGCGCATTTGGATGGCATTACAATAAAAAAATATACATAAACATTTTATAACAATTACATTAATGAAATGTGATCATATTAACATACAGTGGCTCACAGCTTATTTTATGCAGTGCATAGTCTCAAATCCCAAGCTTTATAACTACAAAACTAAGAAGAATTTGAAAAAGAAATTGGTACCATTAAAAAGATAAAAAACTCAAATTTAACAAAATAACTTCATTTATTGTGAAAATATATATTTAAATAACTTTAAACTACGAAAACCAAAAATACTGGTTAATTTCAGGTCACAGCTTATTTTATGCAGTTACTTATAATTATAAAAAACTTAATATTAAACATAATTTGAAGTATTTTTAATATTTGGTATGATAACCCTTGTTGTCTATAACAGATTTAAGGCGATTTTGCATTGATGTCACCAGTTTTTTTGTAATATCTGGCGAAATATTCGTCCACTCCGTTTTCAGCGCCTCCTTTAGGTCGTTTTTGTTAGAAATCTTATGTTTCCGGATATTAGTTTCTAGTATAGACCACAAGTTTTCAATGACATTCAAGTCTGGCGACTGTGGCGGCGGCGTCATCAAGTGAGGACAGTTATATATTAGCCAGCTTTGTACAATACCCGCTTTATGCTTTGGATCGTTATCCTGATAAAATCGAAAATCTGATTTTATACCCAGATCCTCGGCACTCTGCAACAAATTATCCTTCAGAATCTGTAGGTATTTAAATTTGTCCATTGTTGTCTCAATAAATGTCAACCTCCCAGTACCAGCAGCCGACATGCAGGCCCAAACCATGACGCTGCCACCGCCATGTTTCATTGTCGGTTTCAAATTTTCTTTATTGAATTCCTTATTTGGTTTTCGCCAAACATAGGACATCCCATCCGAGCCGAATATGTTGAATTTCGATTCATCTGCGAAAATAACAGAATTCCAGTACTCTGACGTCTCTGAAACATGCTCATTGGCAAATCTAAGTCGGCAAAGTCTATTTTTTGGGCTGATAAAAGGTCCTTTACGTGCTACTCGGCCATGAAAATCGTGTTTGCGCAGAATACGGCGAACAGTTTCCACACTACATTGTTTACCGAGGTCAGATTGAACTGCAGAGGTCAGTTTCGGAGCCGAGAGTCGTGGATTAGCTTTTATCCTTCTTACAATAGTTCGCTCATCAGTGTCACTGAAAATTTTGTTTGGTGGTTCCCTGCCCTTATTATGTACACGATTTTCATGGACGAAGCGCTCGATGATTTTTTGTACTGTAGGGGCGTTAATGTTAACTATTTCTGCTATTTTTCGCTGCGATTGGCCGTTTTTGAAATGGTGAATAACCAATTCACGTTGACCTATCGTTGTTCGCGGACCCATTTTATTAATCACATTAATTGACACTTCAAATACTAAAATCAAACTAAAAAGCGAATACAAAGTAATTTTATAAATAAGCGATGATATTACATACGCCTACTACTCTTAAATAACGTAATATTTAAGTACCGTTGTACAAAGAAGCGACTGCATAAAATAAGCTGTGACCTGAAATTATGCAGTATTTTTGATTTTGGTTGTTTTATGTTATTTAAATACATATTTTCACAATAAATGAAATTATTTTTCTAAACTTGAGTTTTTTATCTTTTTAATGGTTCCATTTTCTTTTTCATATTCTTCTTAGTTTTGTAGTTATAAAGCTTGGGATTTGAGACTATGCACTGCATAAAATAAGCTGTGAGCCACTGTACATATATTTAGTAAAATTTTATATTTAGAAAATACAAAGTATGTAGGTATGCATGTACATGTGGACACAGACTTATGTATATATTGATATGCAATTTGAATATTGACTAAAATTGTATGCAGGACTTACTTTTGATTGTTTTCGCTACGCTTAGTTTTTTCTTTATGTACTTTTTCTTTAACTTTTTATGGTTTTGCGTTTTGTAAAATGCTAGTTTGTTTTGTTGTAATTATATTTTTTTGGTTTTTGCTTTTGTTGAGTTGCAGATTTTATAGTGCTCCAAAGCAAGCTATGAGATACAAGATACAAGATAACACAATCAAATAAAAAAGTATAAAGAATACATATTTGTGAAACAACAACATTTTATATAACCAATAAGAACTATATAAAAACACAAAGACAAAGACAGAGGCAGAGGTAGAGGCGCAAAAACGCGGCAATACATAAGAAATAGGGCGAAATTACAATGCATAAACGTCGGGAATTGGCAAATATGCTTTCAGTGAAATTTATATATATATGTATATATATGTATATACAGACATACATATATACATATGTACATATGTACTAAAAGAAAGCATTTTATATTTTTTTGTGGAAAACAAAAGAAAAGGTATGAAAAATAGAGAGCGTAAAAGTATTTCAGTTGTCAGAAGCAATAACCGCCCTAAGTCGACTTAAGAAATAATTGACTTATGTACATAAGTGTACATATGTATGTATTTGTAAGCTGCCATATTTCACTAACGGTACGCAGAAATCCTGCCTCTCGAACAATGTGTTTTAAAAGATTATTAAAAGAAAAATAATAATTTGCTTTCTGTTTATGTTGCAATACAGATAGAAAAGAGCTTTTTTCGAAAGCATGATTTTCAAGTTAGGTGGTTATTGCTTGTGACCAGAGTATTTAAGAGGTGTGTGTTGCTAGATAATTTATTTTTCAATTAAAATAACTAACAAGTGATTATTAAAAGAGATGAGTAAATAAGAGCAACTGCGGCAAAAAAAACATTCATCAGCACCCTAAACTTTTCAATTTTTTAGTAAATATATTGGTCCGTAGTTTTAGTGGTAAGTTAGAACCGCTTCTGGTTAAAACGAGTATTTAAGTTTAAGTCTTTGAGATTAAAGCGGACTTTAGTTTTAAAGCAGACTTTATGTTTAAAGTGAACTTTAAGTTTAAAGCAGACTTTAAATTTAGAGTAGACGAGGTTTAAAGTAGACTTTAAGTTTAAAGTAGGCTTTAAGTTTAAAGTGGACTTTAAGTTTAAAGTAGACTTTAAGTTTAAAGTGGACTTTAGTTTTAAGGCAGACTTTAAGTTTAAAGTGGACTTTAAGTTTAAAGCAGACTTTGTGTTTAAAGTAGACTTTAAGTTTAAAGTGGACTTTAAGTTTAAAGTGGACTTTAAGTTTAAAGTGGACTTTAAGTTTAAAGTGGACTTTAAGTTTAAAGTGGACTTTAAGTTTAAAGTGGACTTTAAGTTTAAAGTGGACTTTAAGTTTAAAGTGGACTTTAAGAGTAGACTTTAAGTTTAAAGCAGACTTTAAGTTAAAGTGGACTTTAAGTTTAAAGCAGACTTTGTGTTTAAAGTAGACTATAAGCAAAATCGGCTTTAAGTTTAAAATCGGCTTTAAGTTTAAAATGGACTTTAAGTTTTAGCCAATTATAGGCAACATATAAGACTGCAAAATTTTCACAAATGAACTACAATTGCGAACATAACTGAGTGCATGACGATTATTTTTTAATATTTACAACATTTTTCGAGCTCGAATTTTTTACTATTTCTTTTTTTCTATATATATTTCATTCTTTAATCAAAACGAAACTTTGAAACTTTACTCGTATACAAGATTTAGAAAACTTCAGCCAATTTTCATTTAGGCTTTTTTTTATCATTTTGGCCTCTTTAATCTGAGTTTTTGCAAAATTTTCGGGCCTGCAGTAACATGGCTGCAAGTGCTTACTTTAAGCTGCTGAAAAGTCGCTCGGATTTAGAATCATTTTTTGCTCGCTTTATTCCTTATAAAAATGAATCTCTTGTGAAAGAATATGCGCAGAAATGTTTGCAAAAACAATTTAAAATTGCACTTTTTGTATAAAAAAACTAAAATTTCATTACAAAAAAAAATCGTAAAATTACAAGACGTTCGGTGACAGTTCGGTTTTAAAGTTAAAATTTCTGCCTAGCCGTCAAGAGTATCGTCTCTCGATCGTGTTAGTTTCGGCTGATTCGTGCGAGTTATTTAGTCACGATGTCGTAGTAGACGAGTGAAAAACGTGCGCGCGCAGTCGAAACGTATTTCAAAGCCAATGATTCGTGTAGAACTGCTCGTCGAAGATTTTGTTCACGCCAGGATATTCGACGTTCACGTGATGCCCCAAGTGAAGATTTAGGTCGAAGATTTCGGACACCAAGTTCGGAGGTAAACTGCCCATGGCCGGGGCCCAGCGACCATATCAGCACTAGAAAAGAATATCGTTCGCGGGATTAATGGCATCCCGACATCACTTCAAAGCGCTTAGAGATTAGGTTGTAGGAATAATTTTTTTTTAAGTAAACATAAACGTCAAACTATCATTTTGACTATTTGTTGTGGAGTCCTCTCAAACATGTGAGGCCAGAAAAAATTATAATTTAAAAAATAACATTCAGTGTGGAACTGCCGAGACAAAGCCCCAATAATGCATAAATGGCATTGAATATTTTATCAAAAGAACCGATACCTGTTAATGGGCTTACAAGGAAAATTAGGAAATGGTCATTTATTATTACTAAATTGTAGACCTTCTACTGCATATGAATGAATTTGGTGTGTCGAACGAAATTTGGCAAAACCTTTTATTTGAATTGAATTAATTTCATTACTTATACAGTTGTTAATAATTTTTTAGAAAGATTTTTCAATTTTGAAAACATTTTGCATTATAAGAAATCAAGTTAAAAGCTGATGGCCTTGACGCTAATGCTTTAAAATCAAAAAAAAAAGGAAAAACGGATCAAGTTAAAAACAACGAACATTTACATATGTCTTTCCAGATATAGAACTGTTTTTAATAAATAATGCCTGTAATGAGTTAATATTCGAATATGCTTAGCGAAAAAACGAAAAATATTCGCATTTATTATTTTCTTCATTATTATTATTATTCAACAAGCAACAACTATTTTGACCCCAACTGTATGTGGTTAACATATGGAAATCAAGTTTGAACTTCGTTCATTTCGCAACACATGTATGTACATACAGTTGTGGTCAAAACAATTTGGTCACTAATTTCTTTAATACAATATATACTTCATTTTTTTCGCCACCTTGCATGGGGACAAATGAGTACTACAGACAAAACATTAGTAGGCATCACAATTCTTGTAAACGCTTAGCAACACGCAAAACAAACGATAAAGCGTTCATAGTGCGTGGACGAAAAGATGGGGTCGACAGCTTCAATATAATTGTATCCTTATTGTCGTGGTCAAAATAGATACAGTAAGAATTTTTTTGTCTATTTCAGTTTAGTACTTGTTATTATCAAGAAAAAATGTATGTCTGTTTGTTTCTAAATAAAGGAAAGAGTGAACGGGAAATAGACCCAACAATTAGACGTTCCAAAAAAGGCCGAACGCGTAAAACGACAGAAAAAGATTACAATCATATCAAGCTAACCTCAGACTATGGTCCTTTCAAGTGCTTCGAGGCAAGAGCAACTGAGTTAAATTTGCAAGTGTCATTGCCTATGAATGAGATTAGTTAAAAAAGTGTATGGAAAATCTTCGCGAAATGTGCCGATGCTGAATTCTAGACAAAGGAGTAAACGTACGAGTGTATGTTGTTCGCAAAATCAAATCGGGATTGAGTAGGAGTTTACAATGACAAAAATGGTAGAATGTTTGTGTGACTTTTAGCTCCATCCTGTTGAAAATAAAGATTCAAGCTATGTTCTATTCCTACAAGTTCAGGCTACAAAAAATCTTTAATCAGTTGTCTCTAGCTACGTCGATTGGCAGTAATAGCTCTTCCATTTTGTTGTTCGAATAAGAAGGGGACAATGATTTTTCTGAAATTACCTGAGGGTTCTCTTCTCCCCAGATGCGGCAATTTTGCTAGTTAAGAAATCCATCCAGTGTGAAATGAGTTTCATCACTAAAGATGATTTTGTGTGACTAACAAACATCAAATTCACATTACCAATTCACGAAATTTCTGCGTTCATAATGATCTTCTGGCTTTAATTCTTGAGTTAATTGAATTTAGAATTGTTGAGAACGTCGAGATATCGATGTTGAAGGGTGTACAGGAAGACTTTGCGCTACTTCAACAATATTCTCATCAGAACGTTCAGTTTTGGGTCTGCTAGTCCTTTTAGTCCAATCCTCGAAAGAACCAGCTTCTCGAAATTTTTTCACCAACCTTTGAATTGCTGACTCATTCGGACGATAATTTCCTGCATAACAATCACGAATTTTACGAAATTTTGTTCTTAAAAGCCGACCATTTTCGCAATAAATTTCAAAAATTTTAACTTTAAATTTTAATTTTTTAAATTTTATCCTGTAAGTATCCATTGTTAAAAATTTTACATTTGTCTGCTTGAGAAATGTCAAAGATGACATAAAAACAAGGTAGGAATTACTACGATATCTCAGCGTCACTTTACGTTTATTATGGTTTATTTATGTTTTGGAGATACTTTTTATGGAGGAAATAATGCCGCCCTTCACTGAGTGCGAAATGCCTTTGAAACGGTGTTTGAGCAACTACTTTTGCTGCATGCAGCAAGTTGTGTTTTTGTTTGCGATTTAATTTGCCAATCGCTACATCTCCTAAGCTATAAAGTTCAAATAAATAAATCTGTTGCTGTATAGCACTCACTCAATCCTCGTTTCCCCCTAAACAAATGGATATACCAACAGGACAACGAGGCAAAACATAACTCAGCTTTGGCGAACGAATGCTTTTTGGACACCAGAGTTGAATTGATGGAGAAGCTTGCACAATGTCGCCGCAGCCGAATGGGTTGGTGCTTGACTACCATTCGGAATTCGGAGAACGTTGGTTCGAATCTCCGTGAAAAACCAACAAGAAGAAAAAGTTGTTTTCTAAAAGCGTGTAAAATGGAAACGAAAAAAGATTTTTTTTATTTTTGTTTTCAGTATTTTATTTTTCGATCCTATGTAAAAAAATTAAATTTTGTTTTTAGCCATACGAGATTCTTTCAAAAAGTTGTCAGCCTTCAAAAAACGGTCTTTACATGGACAATGGATACAGATATAGGCGATTCTACTGAACCGATTTTGATGAAATAAAATTTAAGTCACGTAAAATTGATGTCGTTATCAAGTGAACTATGATCATTCTTTTAGTATTTTTTCCCGATCTTTACAGTAAAAATAGGTTCAAAAAAGTTTTTCATCTTTGAACGTCCGCCATTTTGTGAAATATTACTTTTTTCAAAGATCGCAGTTCACACGATAACGACATTCATACTGAAGAAGAACCTTTTTGTCGTTTTAATTTCAAACACCTGTGAGTCGCGGAGTTCGTGTCGCCAGCGACATACCTTTTCTTAGAAACCATTTTTTAAAGGCTGACAACTTCTTGAACGAACTTCGTATTGTCAAAAAAGATTTTTATTTTTTAACATTGAATCAAAAAATAAAATACTGAAAACCGAAATGAAATATATCTTTTTTTGTTTCCGTTTTACACGCTTTTAAAGAAACAGCCAAAAAACACCATTTCAAATCAGGCGAGGGCCTTAACATATTTCTATTATAGCTAACGGTAGCTTCTTAAAATTTAATTTACTATCGATATATGGATATAACCTTTTAAAATGGATCCTCGGACAGGACGAAAAAAGGCCAGACCCGGGTGTTTAACCGAAGGTTTTAAAAAAAGTGTCCAAGGAGGAGAGTTAAATAATTTGCGTAGGTAACACTCAAGATAAAAAAAATTAAATACAATTTTGAATTGAATCAACAACAACGTCCTTTTCGTCGTGAGTTATAAAAAATTATTAGGAAAGACCCACACCACTGTCCACAACTGTATTTAGATACATTTGTTTCTACTTAACAAAAATAACATTCTGTAAAAACAATGACTGTAATATTATATTAAAAGCAGTAATTAACACTTTTTACAACCAATTACCCACCAAAACAAAGCAGTCTAAAATTTAGCAAATTTCACAAGAACTATTTTTATTGGCAAACCGCAAGCAATGAACACCAACGACTCGGTAAAAAATGATTGCAATACCTTTCCATCAAGTTCACGCGAAAACTGAGGTCAGACAACACCTTTGTCAGAGATAAAGTGAAAAATATGGAAAATAAAAACATCGCACAAAAGAAAAAAAATCAAAAACATATGGATGTTTGTATACACTCTCGCATTCAAAACTAAGTAACAGTAATCAATATTGCAAAAGAAAGCTGAAATGATTTGAGACAACTGAGTGGGCTGAATTTTCCAAATACAATTAGATACACATGAAAAACATGGAAATAAGCAGAAGACGATTTAACAGTTATATACATATGTATATGCACGCACACACACACACATGCATATTTAATGTACACAATAGGGATATTCGAGATCTGTTGTATGTGGCCTTGCATTCTGTAGTTGTGGTTTTTAAGGTTTTTGTAGAAAATGCAACGAAATTCTAACTAAATACAGCTAATAAATGCACCACAGGCAGGTCCGTTGTGCTCGCTGCGGTGCAATGTAAGTTTTTAAAGGTAATATTATGAAAACTATTATAATTTAATTAATAAATTAATCGGCCGCCGTAGCCGAATGGGTTGGTGCGTGACTACCATTCGGAATTCACAGAGAACGTAGGTTCGAATCTCGGTGAAAGACCAAAATGAGGAAACCCATTTTTCTAATAGCAGTCGCCCCTCAGCAGGCAATGGTCAACCTCCGAGTGCATTTCTGCCATGAAAAAGCTCCTCATAAAAAATATCTGCCGTTCGGAGTCGGCTTAAACTTATGGGTCCCTCCATTTGTGGAACAACATTAAGGAGCACACCACAAATAGCAGGAAGAGCTTGGCCAAACATCCAGAAAGGGAGTAAGCGCCAATTATATTGTATACTAGTATATACACATGCCCCACAAAGTCTGCGTTCACCCGAATAGCCTTCTTAAATTTATTAAAAACAAAATAGAATATTATGATTAAATTGAAATCTTTACAATTTGTTTATTCACTACATTCCCAGCTTTTAAGGGCAAAAAAAACCAAGATTCCACACTTCACTTTTTAGATAACGGGAAAATAATTTCAGCAGCATGTACCATACATATACCTATGTGGCACCAAAAAGTCTGCGTTCAGCCTGTTTATTTTAATGATACCGTTAATTTTAAGATATTTTTCCTTGTTTATATTAATGTTTGATTGCGCATTACTTCGACTGAATGTTAACAAAGCTTAGTTGAACATTTTATTTATAACTGGAGATAATTAATGAACATGGAAGGAAAGGGAAAAGAAATAAGGGTTTCTGAGAGGAAAATAATTATAAAAATGTGGAAAGACGGAAAAAGTTTCCGAAATATTGGAAAACCTATTGGGGGAACGTATTCCTCTATTCAGGGAGTTGTAACAAATTTTCGGCAAACTGGAATTTTTACATCTAAGCCCAGGTCAGGGCATCCGAAAAAATTATCGACCCGGGAAGAACGTTCTATAATCAACTTGGCAAAGGTTAATCCCCGGATTACATGCTCAAAATTAGTTGAAAACATAAATCAAACATTTAAAAAAAGGATTTGCGCTGAAACTGTCAGAGAAGTTCTACGTCAAGCTGGATACCAGACATAAACGCATTCAGTTTGCTAATGAGTACATAAATAAGCCTCCCGAGTTCTGGAAAAAAGTAATATTTTCAGACGAAAGTAAATTTTGTATATTCGGAATAAAAGGCCGTCAAATTGTTTGGTGAAAACCTGGAACTGCTCTTGAAAAGCAAAATCTGGCGGAGTTATGGTTTGGGGCTGCATGGCGGCAAATGGAGTGGGTTAGCTAGAATTTATTGATTCGACGATGGATAAATGGGGATACTTGAACATACTAAAACGGAATTTGAAGCAAAGTGAAGAAAATCTCGGCTTATCAAGAACATTTTGGTTTCAACAAGATAACGACCCGAAGCACACAACCGAGATCGTTAAGCTTTGGCTCTTGTACAACGCCCCAAAACAGCTTAAAAGACCGCCACAGTCCCCAGATCTTAACCCCATCGAGCATCTGTAGGATCTATTGGAAAAAAGAATTCGTCAGCAAGCGATTACTAGTAAAGAGGTTTTGCGGAGTGTCATGCAGGCAGAATGGAGGAAGATAACAGCAGATGAAACAGAGAAACTAGTAAGTTCAATGCCAAATAGGCTGAGTGAAGTCCTGAAGCAACGTGGATATCCAACTAAATATTAGATTGATTTTTTGCATATAGCATATCATGTTTTTGTATTAGACTTTAAGACTGAACGCAGACTTTATGGTCGCTTTATTTACTTGTTACAGCCATTATTCACCGTTATCTAAAAACTTATGTGAGGAAACATAAAATTTATTTTGTTTTTGAAACTTAAACATATAAATATATACAAATTTATAAAAATTATAAAATCAGGTTGTGCGTTTCATACAATGTTATTGTAGGGTGAACGCAGACTTTGTGGGGCATGTGTACATATAATTATAGTATATATATAAAACTAATAAATTCATAGTTACAGAGTTTAATTAACGAACATTAATCAGCTGTTCGCGAAACTTTACAACAGCGCGTTCGCGATGTGAATGTGAAGACTTAAATTCATTGTAAAAATAGTGAGCAAACATTACGAATACGAGTACAACAAATCTCGAATACCCCTAACACATACATATGCACACATGCACTCGCACATATATTATGATAATATGGAAAAAGCAGTAGACAAACCGGCATTGAATACAAACGACTACTTACATAAATACATACATACGTACGTACATACATATGTATGTATGTATGTGCTATCATTAGCACGCAAAACCCTCTCGAGCCTAAACACCAACCAGGGGCTCACACAAACAATCGACAATTCAAACCAACCGCACGGATCGAGAATATTGACAAACAAAACAAAGTGAAAAGGAGAATAATTCAATTTGCTAAATTGCGAAAAACAAATGCAAAAGCAAAGTGTTTAAGCGAAGACCTAGTAGTGCGAAAAGAACAAAAATAGATGGGGGAATTGCCACAGCTGACCGCGCAGCTGACAGCAGATATGCATAAGTATGTAACAATACAGCATTTGTTTGTATGTTTGCATATCCATATAGCCCTTTCAGTTCAAATTAAAACTTTAAACTAAACCTTTTTCAAATTAAATTAAACTAAACTAAAGGGACAGGAAGAATTGTAATCGGACGAAAATCGTCATAGCAACAAAGTTATAAAGCGTGATCAGATTGAAGGCACTTTTTCCTATAGGGTTTTGTTTTTACAGATCACGCGTGACTACAGTCAAACCAAATACATAATTTTGTTCAGTATTCATTGACATTTCATCAAACCTATGTACGTTTAGAAATCCTACAATTATATTACGAAACTCGACGCTCTGTGAAAAGTGTTTATCGCGCGCTCAGACCAACTTATGGCTATCAGTGAAGATACCCAGTTTAGGCTTAGTGGCTACGTCAATAAGCAAAGTTGCTGTATTTGTGTGGTATGGACATTTATTTGTGGCGGTGTGTGAGTCTAAACGCTTTGAGGATAAACCAGGCAGCGATTGAGGCATTGGAAGCCAACATTACAAAAGTTTTTCATGAGATGCCGGAGCGAAGTGCCCCAGCGAGTCATTCAAAATTGTTGCTTACAGATGGCCGAATTACAACGCAGTTGCGGGCAGCATTTGAAAGGGATTATCTTTAATAAATAAATGTCATGAATGGTTGGTTCTACATAAAAATAATAAAGATCGCCCAATCGATTTGAATTTTCGTTGTTTTATTTCAATTTAAAATCGGATACCTCTAAATTGATCAACCTTTACAAACTATTTTTATATTTATTTAAAATTTTTGTTTTATTTTCTTCTAAATTAAGCGAGCCAGAAACACGCAACAAATCATAACCATAGATCGGTTGGCGATTTTCATTTCACGTTATTCGCCGCCGAGTAATAGGCTTCTCACAATGCGTCCGTTGTGTCCATTGCGGCAACACATTTGCCTGGCGTCATGTGTAAAACGAGCCGTGGTGCCACATATAAACAAAAAAAAAAAAAAAAAACAGATGCTACTGTCGTGAAGACAAGTATTGTATTTCGTTCTATGTAAAGAGGTTTTTGTTGATTGTGAAAAATATTTATTATTAAATTAATGCTTATTGAAGCGAAAGAGGGTTTTAATAGAATTTATGGTAGTCATAGCCGATGGGCGCGACCACAACTTCGAAATCGGGACGCACATTAATTTTTCAGAACAACTTGGCTAAGCCTGGACTTTTCTACGCACTTTCCAATTTTTATCAGAAAGATGAGGGTGCATTTGGGGGAAATCAATTAATTTAAATCTATTAATTAAATTATTGTATTTTAATTATTAATTTGATATAATTAAAACACCGTCTATAAAAAATTGCGCGATACAAAATTGTTCTTATTGAACGGACTTGCCGTAGGGCAAAAATAGAAAATTGCCAAGTTTTGTGCTTTCCAGCATGGCGTTTTCGACTCAAAAACACATAATCTATTTAGCTGCAGTCAAATTTGTTGCTGCAACTGGCACTGCAATGTGACGAGCTAAGGTTGCAAGTTGCCCACAAGAGAAAACGGGACGAAGTCAAAACAGAAATATGGCAGATGCCATATAGTAGAATGTTTAGATGTGGGGTTATGATTTGTTGCGTGTTTGTAGTCCGTTTTAAGCTGCAGTTAGTGGTGCCGTAGCCATAACGCCATAGCTGCGACATTACCGCATTCGTCGATTAGTCATGCCGTAACCAGCATTAAAGTATTGGGAGGTTGAATTAGTTTTAAAGGTGACACACAGATGGCGCTATTTATCACTTTATCGCGTTGGCATTCATTCCTAGGCTTTGTTTATCAGTATCTGTCATTTCGCTGAAGTATAAACAACGCAGTGTTTTCGTGCTCCGAGTATGTCAACTTTCGTGCCGTCGAAACGCAATTTGCGGGAAGCTTTGCTTTTCTGCTTCAATTTGGAAAAAAATACAGCCCAAGCCCGTGAATTGCTGCAGGAGGCCTACCCAGACCATACTCCGTCGATTTCAACATGTGAGTACTGGTTTCGACGATTCAAAAGTGGTGATTTTCACACCGAAGACAAGGAGCGTCTTGGCCAGCCCAAAAAGTTCGAGGACGCGGAATTGGGGGAATTGGTAAACGAGGACTCGTGCCAAACCCAAGAAGAGCTTGCTGAATCATTGGGCGTTGATAAATCAACCGTTTGCAAGCGTCTAAAAGCGATGGGAATGATCCAAAAGCAAGGACATTGGGTCCCGTACGAGTTGAAGCTGCGCGACGTCGAACGGCGATTTTTTACGTGCGAATTGCTGATCCAGCGACAAAATCGGAAGGGTTTTTGCATCGGGTGGTGACTGGCGACGAAAAATGGATCCACTACGATAACCCAAAACGCAAAAAATCATGGGGTTTGCCCGTCCACGCATCAACGTCGACGGCCAAGCAGAATATTCACGGCAAGAAAATCATGCTCTGCATTTGGTGGGATCAGGTCGGCGTCGTATATTTTGAGCTGCTCCAACCGGGCGAAACAATCACGGGGGATCGTTACCGACTGCAATTGATGCGTTTAAGCCGGGCATTGAAAGAAAAACGGGCGGAAACGGTAAAAACGCACGACAAGGTTATTTTGCAACATGACAACGCTCGGCCGCATGTTGCTCAACCTGTCAAAAAATACCTTGGAACGCTTGGCTGTCCGCCGTATAGTCCAGACATAGCTCCCTCCGATTATCATTTGTTCCGGCATATGAGTCTCGATTTGGCGGACCAGCGGTTCTCCTCGTACGAGGCTACCAAAATATGGGTTGAGTCATGGATAGCCAAGCAGCGGCCAGAATTTTGGAGAAACGGCATCCGGAAATTGCCCGAAAGATGGGCGAAAGTTGTAGCTAGCGATGGCCAATTCTTCAAATAAAATATTTTGTACCGTTTTTTCACAATAAAGCCCCAAATCTTCGAAAAAAACCTTTAAAACTAATTCAACCTCCCAATAGAATTAATGATAACATTTGCATTATGTCATAACAACTCGGATAATTTCCCAATATGTTAATTAATTTTTTCGTTTTTCTAATATTCAAATTTTTATTGCAAATATCAAAACAAATGTAAAGTGATCTGCTTACGGTGACGGGGAAAACCCAAAATTCAATAAATACCTACGGTTATGGTTATGACGTTATGGCGCGGCACCTTGAATCGTTTAAAGTGATGCCTATACGTTTGATCAGAACAGCTGATTGCTTTGGTTACGGTTACGGCTAAGATACGGCAGCACTCATTGCAGCTTTAAGCGTATAAAAAACTGATATAAATTCTCTTTGTTACAAACGAAATAGTGCAATTTAGACTTGACTCCTCTGTTTTTATTACAGCACCAGCTGCTCTCTGCCAAAAACGTTTTCCACAATATTTTTCAAAGGGTCACAATTGTGGACTGTTTGATGGGTTGGTGTCGTTTCGGACAATATTTACCCGGGGACTTTCATACCAGTGCACGGTAAGATGACTGTAATGGCACTATGTTAAATCGGGCCAGAATAGAACAGTCCTTGTCCTTGTTATTTCTGAATGACAGCAAACGTTTTTGCGAATACTCTTTCGTTTAAAATTCTTGATTTATTGTGCCCGTTGCAATGAACGTTCGGCTTTTGATACCAGACTGGCAGATGGCTTGTCAAACCAACTCTTGTTTAAGGAACTTGCCCAACATTTTTAGCTTAAACGCACCTGGCACTCCTACTCTTATTGGTGTAGTATAAAATTTAGCGGCTTGAATCCGCTTAATGTCGGCTTTGACGTATGTTTCATCGTCGATTACCACCCAATCATATCCAAAAAATGTCTTGACTGTAAAATTTCAGGGCACGAGTTTTATCACTCTTATTTGTTTATATTTCGTTTGAGTCCTTCAATGGTTTTATATGATCGTAAGCCTTCACTTTTGAACTCTTCTTGAACGTAACCTCCCGATATCTCCCAGCATCTCGAAATGAAAGATCATACTTTTTTCGAAATAATGACACCACTCCTTTCACTTGACTCGGACGCAAACTCTTTTTTCATCCACTACCAGGATAAGGTTTCATTCAACATTTTTAACACATAAGTCACCGTAGTTTTCGGACAATTTCAAGTATTTGACATGACATTTGCGACAAACCATCATTTTCTTGCTTTTTGCGCACAGATGACTCCGCAAGCTCACATTTCACCGAACACATTTTCAAGAAAACGTAGAAGTTACAAAAGGTAGATATGCCAAATTATTAACGACAACGAACACCATAAATACGAGTATGTATACTTATTTTTTATTTGCAGTTAGTTTCTAGTCCTAACGTATGGCGCAGAAGCTTGGACGATGACAACATCCGATGAAGCGACGCTTGGAGTGTTCGAGAGAAAGATTCTGCGTAAGATTTTTGGACCTTTGCACGTTGGCAACGGCGAATATCGCAGACGATGGAACGATGAGCTGTATGAGCTTTACGACGACATAGACATAGCGCAGCGAATAAAGATGCAGCGGCTACATTGGCTGGGTCATGTCGTCCGAATGGATACAAACGCTCCGCCTTCGAAAGTATTCGATGCGGTACCAGCTGGTGGTAGCAGAGGAAGAGGGTGGCCTCCTCTGCGTTGGAAAGATCAGGTGGAGAAGGACTTGGCTTCACTTGGTGTGTCCAACTGGCGCCGGTTAGCACGAGAAAGAAACGACTGGCGCGCTTTGTTAAACTCGGCCAAAATCGCGTAAGCGGTTATAGCGCCAATTAAGAAGAAGAAGAGTTAGTTTCACGCAAGTGTCGGGTTTTTTCGAGTCTATTCTTTATTTGAAAATGCGGTAAAATTAAATTATATTTCTTATCCTGAATTCATAATTTTCACCGAATTTGAGTAATTTTGCCTCGTTTATCACAATAACGTCAAGTTTTTATATTTTTTGAAAATGAACCTTACATGATAAGTGGGCATGGTTATTACAACCAAAAATTCATTGAAAATTTTAATAACATCGCTAATTAGCCATTTATTTCAATGAACAGATTTGCGAGAAGATTTGTCTCGCCACCCTATGAGATGATGGGTATTAGAAAATGATTTTGCACTTATTTTTCTGATATATTTTATGTCCAAATATGACTTCACTATTTGATTTCGAATTCGTAGACCACCCATGGTGAAAAGAATTCAAAAGATGTTACCAAGATCAGACCGTTAACCGGCTCTCAGCAAATTTGAAAGCATCAGCTGATTGCCAGACATCAGTGGAGTCATAACAATACTCCTGTATTTGGAAGGAGTATGTCTTCGTCCGTCTATAGTAATGTGACGGCTTGTCATGAATTCGAAAATTCTCAGCAGATTTCTTCATACTCATTTCCCGAAAAAAACTATTGGAAAAAAATCCGTAAATTTTGCCCGCAATACTTTTTTACAGACTATCTCAAACGCTTAAGTTTCTCACCTCACTGGACAGTGTATGTCTGTGTTATGCCAGACCTATGACCCTGGTAAGTTATTTATCGATTTATTCTAAATACGAGTATGTATGTTCACGTGTGACCGCAAACAACCACCCTTCAGAATTCTTTTATTTTTTTGTGTTTTTTCCTCACTGCAATTAAAACTAAAAATAAATTCTCATTGGCAAGTAAACAACAGCAAACACGTGGTGGAGCTGGTCACAGTGCCGGGTAGGCAAAAGGTGTAGACTTTAGTGAGAAAGCGATAGTAGAACTTCAATAGTGTCCACTTAGATTACACGGTTCGTATATAGCCAGTTCGTGGAAATTAAATATGCAACTTACAGGATACATTTTTTTTAAATAAATTGCTTTATTATGTAGCTACGTATTATGCAAATGTACTTGTATCTCCAAGTATGTATGTATGTAAAAAAAACAGTAGCAAAACGGTTCTAAATGTAGGCAAGGATGACATACCAATATCTAAAGGAGCATTTAATATTGCTTGTTTTTCTAAGCGATTCAATTAAAAGACCTTTAAGGCATTTGAAAACCGAACTACGATTGAACGAGCAAATGAATCAGTTACAACGTGCCACTGAATACTAATTTTTTGACTTTAGCTTTCGAAGCCCAAGTGATGATAGCTGCCAAGTTTTGACAATTTATTTATTTTGAATTGAATTTTAATAATTTGTTCACGAAAATATTTAGGAATAACCTATATTAAAACTGTACAAGGCAAAATTAATCACCCTATCCGAAGATTTTTTATTAATTTTGAAAATGGCGTCGCACGTCAATCATATTTGACACTTGTAAACTAAATAGCTGCAGTATACAAACAGGCAAGCAATGGAGCGCTTGAAAAGGTCAAAGGTAAAGGTCAAAATAAAGATTTTCATCACTTAAACTAACCCTCCGTTGGACTAAATCTTCGGTTGGGTACCCGGACCTGCCCTTTTTCGTCCTGTTCGAGTTTTTTTTTAAAAGGTTATATTCATAAATCGATAGAAAATTAAATTTTAGGAAGCTACCTGGAAGCTCAACTCGTTAGCTATAATAGAAATATGTATGTTGAATTCACGCCTAAAGTCGAAAAAGTCTGGCCAGACCCGGGTGCCCAACGGAGGGATAAAGATTTTCATCACTGAGAATAATTTTTTTTTATTTAGTAAAAAAGATTTTTAAAAATAAAATTTTATTATTAATTTTACGGCACCCTTGTAAAACTTAATATTAATAAAAAAAAATAAAAAAATTAAAATTAATAAAAAAAAATAAAAAAATTAAAATTAATAAAACAAACAAAAAAATTTAAATTAATAAAAAAAATTAAAATTACTAAAAAAAATCAAAAAATTAAAATTAATAAAAAAATCAAAAAATTTAAATTAATAAAAAAAAAATAAAAAAATTAAAATTAATAAATAAAATCAAAAAATTAAAATTAATAAATAAAATCAAAAAATTAAAATTAATAAAAAAAAATCTATATACCAATTAAAAAAAATTAAGATTAATAAAAAAAATTAAAATTAATAAAAAAAAAATTAAAATGAATAAAAAAAATGTTTTAACTAAAAAACAAAAATTAAAAAAAAAAATTAAAATTAATAAAAAAAATTTAAATAAACAAAAAAAAAAAATTATTTCACACTTTTTAATCAGAATTTTTTTTAATCTTGAGAATGCATTTTTATGCCTTATTCAATTTTGAAGTGGCTAAAAATTCACGTCGATTATTCACGATTTTTTTTTTTTGCGCAATGTCAGGAAAGCGAAAAGAAGCAGTTTTAGAAAATTCTGAGCGATTACCTCAACCCCTGTGGATCCACAAAGCCATGCCTAAGAATATATATACCATATCTTCTTTTGAGTCCTGAAGTGGCCTGCTCAGAGCCGAGATCTGAATCCGATCGAAAACTTATGGGCTCTTTTAAAAACAAGATTGGCTGTATGCAAAGCAGAACTTTGGCTTCGGGCTCAGGCTGAATGGACTGAAATACCCCACCGCACAATTGAAAAATTAGTGAACAGTATGCCAAATCGCATTAATAGTGTGTGAAAAAATAAGGGCCTATGGCCAAAATACTAAAAAGAATATATTTCATTGAATTTCCTTTTTTTTCTAATACGTGCAAAATTGGATGTTTAGGTTTTCGTTTTTAATTTACTTCTGCGTAAGTTGGAATAGCATTTCTTTTTTAATTTTTTGTTGATGCAATAAATACTTAATAAAACAAAAAGTCTCATTTAAATTGCTTGGATAGAACGGTTTTTATGGGCATATACCTAAGTAAAAAAATGGCAAACATTCATCCATTAATGCTCGCAACTGTAGGTAAGGTCAGATGGCGCAAAAACGTGCGATAAGAAACAGAATCATTCGCCTTGCTAGCTACCCATTTTCCGGGAGCTGAGACAGGAAACTAGAGGTAAACAACTATTTACCGACGGATGATAAATTACCAGGTTCGGCCTTTAGCTACGGTCACGTTTTGTAAGACAGTCTGTATTTCCCAAAATAGGTCCATTTGTTGTGAAACCAAAGATGATAGATTACCAGGTTTGGCGAAACGAAACAAAATTGAGCGATTTACTTCGGCTACCACGTCACCGGGGGTTCGCCAGCAAAACTATACACGCTCGTTTCACACGTATTCATACACTCGTCCAATCTGTGGTTGTTCAGACGGCATCAAAACGACATGAGCGGAGAATATAATCAGTTTTCTTGGTATCAGTCTTAGTTTTTTCGTAGGCAAACCGCTGTCACGACCTCGGTTGCGCGAGCCAGCCAACTGATTCTTTCAAATTAGCTGAGAGCCGATCTGATGTTGGCCACACCTCTGAATTCTGTGCATCGTGCTATTTACCCAGAAATCCATAAGGTAAGCTATTTTCATTGCTCCGTACAAGGTTCCGGAGGCCGATATTATTCGCCCGATGGTACTACGACAAAGTGGTGAACTACTTCTGCCACATCTTGTTGCGTCTCAGCCTGATACGATCAAAAGAAAGGCACACACGCTCAGCTCCATCCAAGAGGAAACTGGGCTTGTATGAGGTATTGTGATGAATTTGCTTCATTCTATTTCTATACACTCTTCTTATACTAACTCTGCCTCAGTGCTCACTGTCAATCATAGATATTCAACAATCAACTGTCCTGGAGTTTAAAAAATAATCTGCTTAATGACATTAGCCGTTCTTTAGCCTTCAGCAGGGTGCGATCTATAGTGCAGTTGATGAAATTTATGTAGAATAATTATTTGAATTCAACATAGAATCCCATCTGAGCTTCGCAAACGCGGTTAACCTTTTCCACTATTGCTGCGATAACCACAGAGCCCAATAAAATCTAACGATGCCGGTTTTAGGAAGCCTTGTCCTAAAGTTTTAGGATACTAGAACCAAAGTGTCTCATAGTACCTTAAGCAGTTTTAAATGAAATGTTCATTTTACTTAAAAAATAATAATAATTGGCGCGTGCTGCAATTCTGTTAGGTGTTTGGCCGAGCTCCTCCTCCTATTTGAGGCGTGTGTCTTGTGTTGTTCCACAAATTCCACATTAGTCGATCAAATTATTCAACATCCCTCGTATTCTGTTTTGTTGCCACTTTCCCCTATTTTATCAATAATTTTAGGTAATCTTATCAACTGGAATGAAGTCTGCCAAGTCAATGTAAGCAATTTCGTATATATGTGAGCGATTTATCTTTGCGTTTTATGTTTGTTTACCAAATGATAGAAGAGAGCAGTTGTGCAAAGGTATGTAAACCTATGTATCATATGTATATATGTATATATATACTTATGATATAAACTACAACAACTACTAGAAATTATAGTTGTATGAAAACAAATTATCGCTAATTCAAAGTACAAAGGAAATATAAGAAAGTGGCGATGAGCTGTCAGGAATGCTCTTTATCACACAAAGGTGTGAATTACCACAAATACTAAATATATGGTATGTAGATCGAAATGTGGTATAGATAATTAGTTTGTGCAATGGGAAAAGTACCTAAGACTGTTTGCGTCGAAAATGCGTTGTTGATACAATTTAAATTGAAAGATGATGAAATATTCTAAACTCGTAAAATATTTTTTCGTTTTTCGATTAAAATTTGGTAACATCGGCAGCCAACATTAGCAGATTTGCTACTAAAAATATGCAGAGAAAATTCAACTGACTAAAGCGGCGCCTCAAATGTCCATGGAAGGTTCTAAGGGCTATATTAAAACTTCATCTGGATCTCCTTTCACCAACGATGTGCATTTAAAGAATGCTTACAGAATTCCAGGCAACTTTAGATATATTTTATTGGCGGTGCAGCAATCATTTTGGTAGGCATGAAAAACATTAATACCTGAAAACTCGTCTTTGTTGCGGAAAGCCAATCAGTATTCACGAGCGTTAGGAAGGTCGTAAACTACACGATACCTACGCATGAAAGAATGCCGTAGGGACTGGGCTTATAATTCCTTCAATTATATAAATACCCCTGATCTGTATTGAAATCCATAAGAGCGTTGTATTTCGCCAAACAAGAAAGCAGATGGAACCGATGGTCTGAAAATTCCTACAGTGGCAAATCAAAAGCTATACTACTTCCTCGCAGTAGGTGGACTAACCTCAGTATCCGCAGAATATCGCTCCCGCTCGGAGCAGCACTTGACGAACTAACGCCGAGAAACTTAAATGGGTTAAAACACAAAAGAAGCGTATACTGAATAATTGTTGATATAACATTCATGTTTAGAGGTACTATATAGACAAAGGAAAGATGGGCCCATTTAACCCTACAGTCACACTACCCATTTAACAGTGGCCCTAAGCTACAACTTGGAACTCGAGGAATTGATGACACTGCCTGATTGAATATCCAGTACTGCCAACAGAGTGCTTCGAATTTACATCTTCGATACGTAAAAGCTACAATATTCGCAGATTGGTAACCCATCCTACAGTCCGGACCTGGCACCCAATAGTTTTTTTTTTTTTTTTTTTCAATTAAAAAAAGCAGTTGCGAAGACGGATATTTTGGGAAGCGGGTGTAGAAGACCATTTTGAAGAGAAATAATAAATAAAAAAAGATTTAAATAATTAAAAAATATTTTTTCAATGGCTTTCATTCAAAAATAAAAGCTCCAATATTCACAGATTAGGAAGTTCCAAAATTATTAGGTCGTTGAACTGATTAGATTTTTCTTCGCCTGCCTTGCTGAGAGTGGATTTGTTCTTACCACATGGATCTTATATGATACCAAGTAGCACCCATCCTACAGTCCAGACCTGGCACAGTGATTTTTTTTTTTTTTTCAATTAAAAAAAACCAATTACGAGGACTAAAAATTAACATAGCTGCTGCCCCTTGGTATCACATAAGATCCATGTGGTAAGAAAAAATCCTCTCTCAACAAGGCAGGCGAAGAAAAATCTAATCAGTTCATCGACCTAATAATTTTGGAACTTCCTTCCTTACAAAACATTACAAAAATTCTTTTGCGAAAATTGGAATACGTGTAAACTAAACCATACTATGTAAACCATAGTGGACGGCTCACTATTCTTAACGTCCTGAGATATAGTGCATATAGACCATAACACCAATGCCTGTCCCTAGCGACATGAAGCACTACAGCTAAAATTAATGACAAAGACACATCCTCTGATCCACTCGGACCACTACTTCTTACAACAACAACAACAAATGCTACCTACCTATACGTGACTTTTACCAAGGTCCGTTAAAGATCGCTGTATACTCAAATAAAGTAAAATAAAATAGACCAAAAAAAACCACCAAAACGTTACAAGTAAGGAAAATTAAATTTAGTCCAGATCGAACTTTATATACCCGCGCAAATTTCAATAAAATCAAATTTGAGCTGACTGTTAATTTTTGCAATCAAACAAACTCATAGATAATGAGAGTCATAGCATAGGTGGGCACTTTGCAGTAACAGTAAAAATGCAGTAAATATAATATTTTACTGATACTGCAATTTAATTTTCATTACCAGTAAACTTTTACTGATTACTGAAAAAAATTTGCAGTAAAAATATTTGTTTACTGATTACTGAAAAAAAATGCAGTAAAAATATTTTTTTACTGATTACTGAAAAAAAATTGCAGTAAAAATATTTTTTTACTGATTACTGAAAAAAATTTCAGTAAATATATTTTTTTACTGATTACTGAAAAAAATTGCAGTAAAAATATTTTTTTACTGATTACTGAAAAAAATTTCAGTAAAAATATTTTTTTACTGATTACTGAAAAAAATTTCAGTAAAAATATTTTTTTACTGATTACTGAAAAAAATGCAGTAAAAATACTGTTAATATAATTTGATTTGCTATTAGCTATTAGCCTTTCTTAACGCAAGCATTTCAAAATTTGCATCGCTGAGTTTTTGCCTTCTGGACCGATTTACAATTCCAGCGAATGAAAACAACCGTTCTACAGGTGGAGATGACGGTAATGGGGTATTATATTTTAAAAATACGTTTTTAATAGCCTGATATTTATTTAGGCAACTTGTTGTTTCTTCTCGTTCGGCCAGGTATAAGAGCGTTTCTTGAAGATAATTTTCCGAGTCAGTGGAACCACATTGTATGCTAATATCTATTTAAGTAAATATATGCATAAAACAAATATTTAATTGAAAACCAAGTGTAAAAAGTTTACCATTACTTTCATCCCCGAAGTCAAACAATGTTTTTTGAGGTGGTTGAGGTAGAATACGAGTTTTGGCACAGGCTACTTTTCCATACTTGACCACACAAGTGTTGAACATTTTTTTAACTTCCTCTTCTGTTTGCATTTTAGCTGTTTCTAAAAGAGCTTTCACAAATCGCAACTTAATGTTAGGGACAGAAATAGCGGCCATAAACAGTAAATATTATACTGATAATGCAAATCAAATTATATTATCAGTAATTTTACTGCAATTTTTTTAGTAATCAGTAAAAAAATATTTTTACTGCAATTTTTTTCAGTAATCAGTAAAAAAATATTTTTACTGAAATTTTTTTCAGTAATCAGTAAAAAAATATTTTTACTGAAATTTTTTTCAGTAATCAGTAAAAAAATATTTTTACTGCAATTTTTTTCAGTAATCAGTAAAAAAATATTTTTACTGCAAATTTTTTTCAGTAATCAGTAAAAAATATTTTTACTGCAAATTTTTTTCAGTAATCAGTAAAAGTTTACTGGTAATGCAAATCAAACTTCATTATCAGTAAAATTTTACTGATTACTGCTATTTGTAATGCAGTAAATTTATAATGCAGTGTGCCCACCTATGAGTCATAGCATGTAAAATCACAAGGACGGACGGAAATTTAGTCTTAACATATAAAAATGCGTGCGTGGTTTTAACCGAACTCAAGAAATATTTAAATCGAATCTAACGGAGTTTGTGCGAGGTTTATTAAATGGTTTTTGAGATATACGCATATTTTAATATAATATTTTATGAATTTTTTTTTAATCTAATAAAGCAAATAGAGTGAGATTTTTCGACGCATATACGAGGCGTTTAAATTAACCTCAGGAAAAGTCTCTGAGACTCAGTAAATTTTGCTGTCGTCGTTTAATAATTTATTTCTTATAATTTATATTCATTATTTCTGTTTTTAATTAACTTAATTAATTAATTCTCTTTTTATGCAAATTTCTTTTTACCCAAATTTTTTGGGAACGTATCTGTCGTGTAAAAAAAGAATTATGTGTACTTCTTCTGTTTAGAAAACTGCTCTTCCATCGTATTTATTTTTTGGGTTCATCATTTGTAACAAATTTTACTAACTTTGCTTCGTTTACAAGAGAGATACCACGCTGTTTTTTTTTTGTTTTTTTTTTTTTTTTTAATTACGTTATCATGTGTACGGACGGGCGGACTGCTTTAGCTGAATCGACTCCTCTCATCATTCTGAGCATTTTTGGTATACTTGTATATGTCCATATCTCGATTATTTTATGCTTTCACATACAGCCGTTAACAAAATTATAATACTCTGGCACAAATACACGAGGGTATAAATATGTACACGCATATACGAATATATGTATGTATGTATATGCCGACAGGAAGTGCCTCACATTAGTTGACCGGCGCCAAAACAAATGGCACAAAACGGCAAAAGTATTAAGCGCATAATCTGGCTTCATAATTAGTTGCCGCATGAAATGTTGTTTTCGTACTAATTTTTTTACTAAAATGAACCAAACAATAAAAGCTTTTTTCGAAAAGTAAAGGTCTATATAGACGGCCGCCGTAGCCGATGGGTTGGTGCATGACTACCATTCGCAATTCAGAGAGAACGTAGGTTCGAATCTCGATCAAAGACCAAAAATGAAAAAAGTGGCAAACCTCCGAGTGTCAGTTGCGGCCAACATTTGAAAGAGATTATTTTTAAAAATAAATGTCGTGATAAAATAATAAAGATTGCCCAATCAATTTAAATTTGTATTGTTTTATTTCAAATTAAATTCTGATACCTCTAAATTGATCACCTTTTATTTGAACATGTGGAACCAATTTTAAAATGTTCCTCAAATCTTGCTAAATATTCAACTACATACATATGTGGCGTTTGAAGCCACTTGAACTAACAATGAAAAATGGATTAAACCGACTTTCCATTTGCGAAACACGGCTAAATTGGTAGCAAAGGCAGTCACCTGGATTTATATCCGCTCAAGAACTGTCAATCCTGCAGCAATCCCCGTTCAGGTATGGGAAATAAAATGTTTATGGTGCTGCAATACTAACTGTCTTGCCAAATGCATGTTACTGATTTCGGCGGTCAATATTTGATGATTTGATGGAATATGCAATTCAAAAGTTTTTACAAATTTTACGAACTTACTTCCTAATTAATCAAAAAAAAAAATTTGAATTTTAATATACAAAACCTCGGATTGAAGCTTTTTTAGACCAATCGAAGCGAATGCACCATTTTTGAAGCCAATGTACCACCGTTGGCAACCATGACTGCATTAAAAATAGTCGCATACCATATGACGCCGAGCAACTCATTAATGTGCCAATCGTTATCACTGACATGTATGTATGTATGCATATATATGTACATACATAAGTGTGCGATATTTATAAATACATCCATATAACTCATAAATATGTTCCGCTGTTGATTCAACGTTAGCAAACATGAATGAAAGTGCTGTGTGCGTGCCTATACTCACTGAATGCAAACAATTCTTGCTTTGTGCAACTTAATTAAAAAACGTTAACATAGCTTGATTTGCATAAATTGACAAACAAAAACGGCCAGCATGAAATGGCATACTTTAGTTTTATTTAAATGCATATGTATGTATTGGTGACAGTAAAAAAACATTTACGTTATAGTCCAGGTCGAATTCATACAAAGAGAGTTCGCTCTCGCAGCTGATTTGTGTTGTCTTTCTTGCGGTTTACTGATTGAAATATCAAAGTGCCCTGCTTTGTTTGTTTGTTTACATTCACATTCTCATTTTTGACAATCCAACTTCCAAATTGCAAAAACCAAATACATGTATGTAAGTGTTGTTGTTGCGCTAGCGAACCGACCTTCTATGAGTTCACTATGGTGTAGTCGAAAGGTTTTACAAGCTCAGCTAGAAAATTGGGGATTGAGATATCAGGTTATGACGCACAGTTATAGTATGTACATACATACACGTATGTATGCATTAACGCATGTTTGTGCTTTATGTATGCTTAACATATAAATATGTGCGTATGTATTTGTTAATGATAGCCATAAAACACACAATGATGAAAGTAGTGAATAACATTTAACGGGTGCATGAACTTGACTTTCAGACATTTTCACTTTACTTGCCATCAGTCAGCCTGCGAAAGCAACGCGAGTGTTCTTGTCTGCAATGCTCCACTTCTACACTTGCATTTACATACAAATAACATTGCACTGAGTTCAATATATTTTTGGCAAAACAGCAAAGCACAAAAGAACATACATATGGCTGCGCGCATTCACACACATATACTCACTCACACAAACAATGCAAATAAATTTGTTCACGTACTTAGAACAATAAAGCAGCAATCAAATGCAGCAAATTTTTTAAAACCCAAATTTATTGTACGTTGATCTCAAAATGTACTTCTTCGTTTGGCTGCCAGAGGATTAGTCAGTGGGCGGTAAGGGTCTGGAGTGCTGGAGTGCTGGCGTTGACGCAATTGTGTGACAAAGCAAAGCATAAACAAACTAGAAAGCGTATAAAATGAGTGTTTGATAAACGCGCTCCCAAATAAGTTCTTTGTCTCGTTCGAATGGTTTGTTATCAAATACAAATAAGTGATAAAAGCCAAGTAGGAGAACATTGCATAAAAATAGAAAAAAATGCATAAGTGTTCTTGCGATAAGTATCTCAAAGTATGCATAGGATTATTAAAATAATATTCGCGTAACATTCGCTAGAGGAGAGGAGTATTGCAATGAAGAAGCCTATATTATGAGTGGAAAATTTTTTAAAGAACATAACCGTTATTAATGTAAAATGCATAGCTAATAGTAACTGTAATTAGTAATGCACATCATCGCCATTGTTGACTGTGAATCAACATTTTACAATATTGAACAAAAATATGTAACTATTTTATAACAGGGCAATAGAATACCACTACTGCAGAGCCATATCGCTCCGGTAGGGTCGAACCGACTGTTGTGAGAACGCAGTCGAAGATGCATGCCCCGAAGTTATGGACTTAATTACAACTGCTCCTTTTTCATAGCAGTTGCTCCACGTGACATATAAAGTACGAAGGGCAAGCTACTCTCTTTGGTAATCCAGCTGTTAAAAAAGATAATTACCACCAGTAAGGCAGTACCTACTCAATCAATTTATTGAATTTCGGGGCACGCAGGTCTTCAAAGTCACATATCTTCTATACGTAAATAAACTAATATGTCTCTGTCTGATTTTACTTCATTATTAATATCATGAAACTATCTACCAATAAAAGGAAAGATTCTTATTTCCTCGACACTTGTGGCTTAAAATTTAATTTATAATTCTAGTTCTCTCAAAAAACACCCACCAAATACATATTTCCATTATAGAACCAAAACGGCAATTGGCTAAAAAGTGAATACGAAAAAACAAAGAAGATTAGTTAGCAGCCGGGAGACTTCCCAAATAGAATTAAGCGAAGGCCGAGTTGCTGGTGGTGGGACCGAAACAGCCTGTGAACTTTTTTGCCACAAATGCAATTATTTTTGCTTCATATTGATAGCTCAATCACAAATATTGTATTACACGCTCTTAATACCAATCAGAGATGAGCGACGACGGCTAATCAACTTATTTAGCAGAGATTCGCCTTAAGATAGGTTAGGTAGTGCTGGCTGATCTGTAAAAAGATCTCACTTAGATCCCTTGCGTCCATTGTGTTGTCAGTGCTATGTATCTGGAGTCGAATATACCATTTTATATAATTCATAATGCCCGCCTTCGCGAGTTTAAACAAGCCGCTCAGCCTTTTGTCAGCAATATCCTTCAAGGATGAAAAATATGTTTATCCTAGACACATTTGTCGAGTCCTACAAATAGCAGGGCAGTGGCAAAGTAGGTGTTCTAAAGTACCCCTAGCATTCGCTTTGTTGCATGTGTTGCACGTATCGCTCTGTACTAACCCCACTTTGGATACGTGGTGCGGGTTGAGGCAGTGTCACGTCAGTACTTCAACCAATATTTTGCAGTCTTTTCTAGAGAGTGATAAAATAATGTTTACAGTTTTGACATTCCTTAGCATAATTTGGCACTTTTGTACGAGGTTGAGTGTTCCCATATCGACTGTGTTACTCATTTAGTTCCGTTTTCAGAAAGGAGAGTAATAGGTATACATATGTCGGCAAGCAAATATCTGTCTTAGCGAGCTCATTATCTCTCTCATTTCCTCCTGGTATCCAGTAAATAGCGACCTGCCCATTTCCGCACAGTTCACGCACTTTGGATCTTCATTGTTGAATGTATTCCGCGTTAGTACAAGGAGTTATGTATAATTGCTTTAATAGCCGCACGGCTATCAATGAAAATGTTTGTCCAAGTATTAAGAGCATTTAATTCCAGAGCTAATTCAGTAATTTGGGAGTCTGAACGACTTTTGGAGATCAAATTGCGGACGAAAGAACGCCGCTTCTACTACTTCCATCATTTTGGACCCATCTATAAAGAAATTGTATGGATCACATTTGCATTCTAGATCTTTCTGCCCTCTATTTTGCTCTATAATGACGTCAAGCTCTTTGCCATATTTAACTCGTGGAATAACGTAGTCTGACCTCGCCTTAACTGCCCAACCGAATTGATAAGCGCAAAAATTAAGCAAAACTAAAACAAATTAAGGAATTTAGTAAGCTTTTTGGTTTTCTTTCGCAAACCCAAAAAATTTATGTAAGTATAGTAGTCATATTGAATTGTTTGTGTATAACAAAGTATTATCTGAAACTACAAGCTTCATTAAAAAAATGTAAAATAGATACATAGGTCAAGAGAAATCTGTCAAACATATGAGAGTCTCCCAACAGTCGGTTCTAAGTAGCCGGAACGACTCAGTTCTATATCTGGCCAAAGACCGTCTCTCCAGCAGCATTCCCCAAACATTCATGAGGAATTGGACGACTGATAAATTCAAAGAGAGCTTTTATGCTGTAACAACAACAACTACAGATTGGCCGATAAATGACCAGGTAGGTAAGCTACGCATAGCCCACATGTGGCAATGAGTTCACTTAAGCATTATGGTGCTTACTAATAACTCATTTGTATAGAGTAACAGCAACAAAAGTAAAAGTTTGTTTGCTTTATTGTGTGATATAATAAATTGGGAGAAATAGGTTTTCAGTCCAAATAATTGGCAAACCACACTTATGCACACAAGCATGTACATAACCTCTTTTAGATTACGTTTTGTGTTATTGTTGTTAATTAATTTGTTGAAAGATCTTCATTGTTTTCAACAACAAGTTGATTGCTTACGAAGTTGCGAAATAACTGTTTCTTATTGTTATAATCAAAACACTTTCGGTGCAATTTAGTGGCGAGTGATTTTGTAATAATCAAAGCAAAGCAATAGCGTAGCAGTAGTTGTGAAAGAAAACGCACTGCCGAAGTTAAGCTTAATGGGTATGAGAGTTTCTGCGGGCGCAATTGTGAAACCAGGCAAAACACACAGAGTAGTCAGTGCGTACAGAAAACCTATATAAACACCGATTAAATACATATTTTTTAAACATTAACATATTTATGTTGCTTTTGTAGAAAAATAATAATGCTGAGAGAATGCACTCACTCAGAGCACGGTGTAAAAAATGCAGCTAATAAAAAAAAACATTAATTTACGCGCGTAAGCATATCCATCATAAAATTATAGCACAACTAAAGAATTTTGTACCCTATATTCCTCTCAACGTACGCAGATTTACAATGTGCACAAGTGAAATATTTCGATTTGGAGAAAATGTAGTAAAGAGAAAAACTAAAATGAAGCAGAATAGGTAAATAACAGCTTCCGGCTGACTGCAATCAACTAACATGAGCATAAATTTGATGAGCGGAGAGGTTCTGCGTCAGCTAACGTCGTATTTGAGCGCCCATGGCAGCTTGAATTGCTAATTACACCGCTGAAGCAGCTCAGTTAGGTAAAGTCAAAACTTAGTAGTAGTAGTGAAATTTAAGGTGATGTTACATTATTTCAATATTCTGCTAAATATGTTTTACCTATGCTGTGCTCTATTCAAATTGCCGCATTAATGGTTAATAAACTCAATTATGGCAAGAACAAATGGAAAAGAGGAATTTAAAAATAGCAGTAGTTTTATAGAAGAGCAAGCAAATTAAATTGGATTTTGCTTTACGAGCGGGATAACAAAAGAATTCAAAATTAAATTACACAGAATAGAAAATAGCATAGGGAAGAAACAAACACACAAAAGCAAAATCAAAAATTACTATACAAAACTAAAAAATTCAAATTAAAAAGATAAATTCGGTTCAACCGAAGTTTTAAAACTCTTCACTCGTATTGCAATACTACATTTCTGAGTACCCAATTACCAGCACCCAGTTACTTTAACGTGAAATAAAAGCATCCAGATACTACGTGTGGGTGTTTCCATAAATATCAGTATTAATAGAAACTTTAGGCTCACCTGAGCCTCAATGAACGCGTAGACTATTGCTTGCTTGCAGTCTCACTAACGATTTAATTTTTTGTGAACACTAAATTGTAGTTGTCAAAGTTGTCGTATCTCTGTTTGCCCCTAGTAGTTCAGGTTCAGCTGAACAATGTCACGAGACACCGCCTGATAGGCAACCTGGCTACTTGCCCGAATTACTGCTGACAGTTTTGCTTGGTTTGTTTTTGAAGATGTTGTTTTTGTTGGGCGTATTCTGCTGATGATAAACGCAAAACCAGACACGGGGGAATTCGTTCCTACGACACTGCTGGAGCTGCAGTTGTGGAATATACAACGCAGACTAAATAGACCAGGGAGTACCACGCACCGTAGTACAGAAGCGACAACGATGACTACGTGGGTGTGCAAATTGTGGCGATTTTGTTCTATAATTGCAATTTCAATAATGCTGTGAATTGCATCCAATAGTTTTCAGTAGTAATTACAGGCTTGTTAGTTCTTCTAGTTATCCGCTTTACCACTTTGTTTCTTTCTGGTAGTCATAAATGCTTATTCACCTTTTCACAATTTTCACTTCTCACTTTTCTTTCTGTATATTTTTTTAAGATGAAATATATCGGAATTTCGTTTGCTACTAATTAATAACCAATTTTTTTTTATAGTTGCCTAGGTACGCTTAGAATTTTAACGAAATAATACTGCCTCAAATTTTGAGACGAACAAGTACTGAATGAATGAGTAGGTCGACTTCCATCTATGACAAGTAGAAATTTAAGAATGGATATGGAAGGATGGCTCAAAGCGCAATACGATGACAACTGATGACGTTTTTAGTTTCTCTTTTCGGTGTTTCGCTCTTTCGCCGTTCGTTTTGCTGCTGAATTGCAGCGGTAATTGTTCTCTTTCGCTTGTTTTCTTTATAAAATTTGCAAATAGCCAATTCTTTATGTTTCTATATAAACTCACTTTCGTATTTAAGCATTTGTTTGGTTAGAATTAATTATAAAACCTATCAAAAAATTGTACAATTCCCTAATAGAAATTTAGAACATAAGAGATGATGATTATCTTTGCTGCCGTTCACCTTTGCTACTAGTTCGTATATCGCAATACTTGGTATTTTGTTTTTTTTTTTTTTGTTTTGCCTTAATTTTTTGCGTTTCCAAATTACTAAGATTCCTAAGCTTTTGCACCGATTTAAAAGTATACTTGTATAATATTTAGGATTAAAAATTTTAGTAATTTCTAATAAATGAAATTTCGCAGTCTCAATAAAAATATACAACCAAAAACAAGAGCTAATTTCACTTGACGCAAACGTTGCACTTCACAAATTCACTGAGGCATGCACAGGGTTGTATTTAGAGGATGCACTGACATATTAGGTCCGTTCTTTTTCTTTTCTGACCAAAATCAGCTACAGAATGATCCACAAGGAATTCATCAATGTCGTCACAATTAGAAAATGGAAAGATCAAGTGATCCATTATTTACGCCACTATAGCGTTCAAAACTGCGTCAACTTATTCCACATTAAAATTAAATTATTTCTACTTTTTGCTTATTATTCAATTTCGTAAAAGTGTAATCTCTAAATTACATTCCAATCTGGCAGCACAGTGCAATTCGCTGAGGGCGGCATCTACCAAGTAATAGTACCAACAGGTTTTAACCCTTAAATTTACTTCCGTTTAGCAATTAAATATAATTGGAAAACTTTCTTGTGTTGAAAATGAAAATTTAATCCTCGAATTCTTCTTCCCATAAAAAGTTAGGAATAATTTTAAAGGAAAAATTCGCAGATTTCATTTGAGCATGAAAAATAAATCAAAACTATCGAATTAAAGGCAATATTAGAAACATTTACATATTTACCACAAAAATTATTCCAGTTTTTTATATTTTCTTATAGGAAATTACGGGAAAAATCAAATGGAAACCAATTTTTTGCTTATAGAACGACATTTATTTAACCACAATTAAAAAAAAAAAAAAAAAGTGCGTGTAGCGTAGTACACATAACAGAAGTGAAACTTTCAAGGCAGACAAAGAAAGAGGGAGAGGCCGGAGAGAGAATGAGAGGGAGAGAGAAAGAACATATCGATGGTTTTCGAGAAAAGTGACGCAATTCAAAAATACAAAATACTGAGGTGTTTCAGTTTTCTAGATAATTGACGCGCCAATTCGATCACCTAACAAAACGACACTAACGCCATCTCTCAGAATTGCTCCAAGATTCGCTTATGACGCTTTTCCAAAAAAAAATATATAAACTCTGTAGTTGAGTTTTGCTTTTAACGGCAGAACTCCGAATTTGAGTTAATTTTGAGTTGTGTCGCTTTTCTCGAAAACCATCGATATATCTAAATAAATTTACAACATTTGCCGAGAATACAAATAGACAAGGAAAAAAATGACCGAGGAAATAAAACGCCAAAAAGTAGGCACCACAGATATATTTCCTACAAGTTTGCACCAACAAACAGGCGCCAAAAAGTAGGCAGTGTTATTTCTCCCTAGAAATTAGCAACCACTAGGAAAAACTCAGGAAAAATAGCCTAAAGTGTATCTAAGATATGATATATATAAGGTATAGCTCTCTCTCTCCTTTTTCTCTACGTTATATCTTTTTTCTCTCTCGCGGAACGAAAATGCCCAAAACGTTGCATGTCCTCTCCATTCTCGCTCGACCATCAACGCCTAAGAAGTTTCACTTCAAATAAAATAAAAAAAATTCTTGCACAATTAAAATCCAAATTGTTAACCTTATATCTCGACAACCCCTCAATATTTTCTACTCCTTTCGCACAATTTATGTTACTGAATAGTAGAGCATCTTCCCTAAATTTCATCAAGCGATGAAGTTTTTCAGCGGGTTATGGTGAAAAGATTTTTAGAGGTGTACTCTTTAACAAACCGTTATTCGGCTCTGAGCGAATTTGACAGAATTAACTGAAGGACTGACGTCACTTGTGACACACGTCGCTTGCAGCTCTTCTTTTTCTTCGCCTCGCAAAACTTTCCGCGAAGTAATAGCGTGAGTCATGGAAACAACCTTTTCAAAATGTTAGTAACGTTGTGGTGAAGATGTATGCTTGGAAAAATATACTATACTTGTTGAACTTCGTCAATGAAAAACAACCAAAAAAATACTTTAATTGTGGATGAATAAGTCAACAAGTCATGGATTCTCACCAAGGCAATGCAATGGTTCAATCAGCAATTCACTGGCTATCAGCCTTATTCGCCAGATCTTACGCCATGTGAATTCTATCTGTTTCCCATAGCGTAATATGCATTCAAAGCAACAAGATTTTAGTCTATTAAAGCTGTGACAGAAGAAAACTTCATTCCCCGTTTCGAATAATGAAAAATTCGCGAGAGAAGTGGTGAACCCAAAGACAAATGTTTTGCAACACTAGTCTCGTTATGTAATAGCCATACCCGCCGCTCTCCTTTTCCATATAAAAACCTATTTAAAGAATATCCAGCTTAACGCAGAAAGTATTTTGTTTTGTAACTTTATTTAAAATACATTTTTATTTAATCTGACTATCAACTAATAACATATAATCTTTTTGTTTCGAATTTATTTACGCAAGTTGCAGGTTTTCATAATATATTCTATACATTACTGCACTTTTCATCCTGTCCCAATTAAAATATAGCACTACCACATAAATATATTTTAAGTATAATAATGGATTCAATTTAATTATATATTTTATTTTACTCGTACGCTTAACGTAACGTTTTTTTTTTTTGTGTATATATTTACGATTTCTTCGCGTTTATTCGAAGAGTCAAATTTGTGTGCGCATGCGTATTGCCATGTCGGTATGAAGGTAAATAAATGGTTTCCTTTGAAGGGGAATGAACATACGGGCTGCCCAAAATCAGTAATCACCGAAAACTCCATCGAAATTGTTCGTAAATTTATCAAAAAATGAACCGAAATCATCGTTGTTATTCATGGAATCGGAGTTGAATATCTCCAAAACGTCGATGTATCGCATTTTAACTGATCATTTGGGTCTGTGATCATAACGAAAGGTCTGTGCACGTTTCATTCCGCACAAGTTAACTGTGGACCAAAAATTACTCAAAATTCTACATTCGAAAGACCTCATTAAAGAGGCGATAAAAGACAAAAACTTCGTTTTCATCATTGTAACTGCTGATGGAATGTGGTGTTTTCAACATAAACCTGAAACTAAACGTCAAAGTGCCGAATGGAAGGCCCACCACCCAAAAAATAGCGTTTGGGGAAGTCAAAAATCAAGTCGATACTCATTTGTTTTTACGATTCCATGGGAACTGTCCACAAGGAGTTCATAGTCCAGTCAAAAGAGACGAAAAAAATAGCCAACTTCATAATTTTAGGAGGATGCGAGTTTATGGTTTTATTATGTAAAGCCCATCACTGTGAACTTAAATTTGAGTTTTTGGGGTCGGGGGTTGTGTCCCGCGGCCGCCATCTTGGAAATAAGGGTGCAACTAGTTTTTGCGATTATCTCGTGAATTTCGAAAGTTACGAAAATTTTGTAAAATTAATAATAAAAAAGTTATAAACAAAATTACGCGAAAAATTAAGGGATCAATTGTTTTAAAGCGTAATAACTTCTTTTTTATAGATTTTATGGAAAATATACTTCAGAGCTTTTTTATAGAGCATTCTTTTGTGAACATTTTTGTCTGTAAGTTTTTTCCGCTATCTTTATTTAGTCGTATGATTTTGAGCTGCTAAGCGGAGCAACCAACACATTAGCGAAGCGCGTACATGATTACACAGGCCGACAAAATTTAACCAACATTCAGACCCAGAAACCAGACAATATACTTCCGAAGGTTTATGATGCGCTGAATCCAAATCTGGCCTCATAATTGCTCTATCTGCTCTGGTTTTCGAGATATCCTAACCTAAAAGTGCAAAAAACTCCATTTTTGCCCATATTTGAGGTTATGTACCCTTGCAGATGTTTTCTTTTACCAAAATTAAAGGATGGCATCTTTAAATACAAGCCTTCTTTTTTCAAATGGCGTTTTGTTTGCTCAAATATCATTTTTTTTCGCAGAGATATCGCATTTTGAAATTTTCATGTTTCGAAATTTTCCTACACCTGAAAATCGATTGAGATAACATAGACATGATATAGTCGATTACTAATTTTCTTGGGCTTGAGGGCCTGATATATATGGATTAATAGTATGTAAATTTGGAGTTTGTGGGTAAGCCTGCTTGCGGTTAAGTGGGTTAGCCTGCTCGCGGTATGATAGGGGTGGTTTCTAGGGGTTAGGGCTGTGTGTGACACACTTATGGTGTGAGACAAAATTTTAAGAAAAATAAGACTCAATTCAAGAAAATTAGTAATCGACTATATCATGTCTATGTTATCTTAATCGATTTTCAGGTGTAGGAAAATTTCGAAACATGAAAATTTCAAAATGCGATATCTCTGCGAAAAAAAATGATATTTGAGCAAACAAAACGCCATTTGAAAAAAGAAGGCTTGTATTTAAAGATGCCATCCTTTAATTTTGGTAAAAGAAAACATCTGCAAGGGTACATAACCTCAAATATGGGCAAAAATGGAGTTTTTTGCACTTTTAGGTTAGGATATCTCGAAAACCAGAGCAGATAGAGCAATTCTGAGGCCAGATTTGGATTCAGCGCATCATAAACCTTCGGAAATATATTGTCTGGTTTCTGGGTCTGAATGTTGGTTAAATTTTGTCGGCCTGTGTAATCATGTACGCGCTTCGCTAATGTGTTGGTTGCTCCGCTTAGCAGCTCAAAATCATACGACTAAATAAAGATAGCGGAAAAAACTTACAGACAAAAATGTTCACAAAAGAATGCTCTATAAAAAAGCTCTGAAGTATATTTTCCATAAAATCTATAAAAAGAAGTTATTACGCTTTAAAACAATTGATCCCTTAATTTTTCGCGTAATTTTGTTTATAACTTTTTTATTATTAATTTTACAAAAAAAAG